>JARYGA010027622.1:0-69512 GCA_030545235.1 Helianthus tuberosus | reverse complement strand
AAGCTCTCTTTCTCTCCAGCTGCAAACACTCACAACACACTTACACTTGTATTCAAATTGCATTGTAACACTTAGTTGATCCGCATCATATCCTGCACTGTATCCTGACATTTGAAGTAATAAGAAGAACAAGGCAGCTACGATTGTCAGCTCCTGAGGTTTTGTGCCGGCGATCTAGATTGATCAAGGGCTTTCCTCGTACATCCCGTGTCACCCTTTACATTTTTGCTCATTGTTTGATTGTAGATACAGCTCGATATCCTGAGCCGTATCCTGATAACTGTTTTTATAAACAACTAAATTAGCATATTTTTGATACACTTTCTCAGCACACTACCTCACTTAACTAATTTGATCACTTAATTGCTTCGGTAATTTTTGACCAAAACAATTTGGCGCCCACCGTGTGGCAAGTGGTGCTATTTCTACTAAAAGCTTTTGCAAAATCATTACTTGGTTTTCTATTTTCAAAGCTTTTTGCTACACTATTTTCAATGGCCTCAAGATCAAACATGAGCTCTTCTACCGTGTCTGCTACTACCTCTGCAACAATTGGTTCGGTACTTCCACCTCCTCCTCCAAGAACGCAAGCCTCTTCACTGCCTCAGGATGTTATTTCCGCTCCCAAAATTCAGGGATCTGCTCCTGTTTTGGCCTCTAATGAAGAAATTCTAACTTTGTTTGGTAGTGTATTGGAACAGATGAGGCAACAGCAGGAGACCAACCAAATGCTTATGAGAGAGATACAACTCTTGTGTCACACCCTGACTTTTGCGAAAGCGTGGTTATTTGGTGTGACTTCTTAATACCATAGCATTCAATCATAACAATGCTATATGATAAAACCGAAAGATATTCATCCATTAATTACGTTTAGAAAATAACACAACAACTTATCTTTGAAAACATCGATACCAAATTATGCTACAAACCATGACTTGTCTAATTGAGTTCAACAAGACTCCACAAAAGACTTTAATTAAAACTGGGTTTAGAAACATGTGTCCCATCCAGGAATAGGACACACCTTCTAAACTCTTCTACCCCGGATGACATCTTTTATTTAAACACAGCTTGATGACACATGCATACCCTTCCAGATCCACTAGTTTCCTGAAATACATGTAGTTTAAAAATATCAACAAAAAGTTGAGCGAGTTCATGTGTATGTCTGTGTGTATAAACCTTTGAAGTATGTCTTGTATGTATAAATGTCCCTGGTATGTAGCAATAAGGAAAAAGAGATCACCAATGGGTTGCAAAGCCAATGGTATGTGTGAAAAGGTGCAGGAAAACTCAAACTTAGCAAATTTGTACCGGGCTTCCGGCTGGAAGACATAGTCACCTCTATGGGCCGCCCCGACCTCATGGGTGTGGGCTCGCTACACCCAAATAGATCTATCACTCATGTCCCTCGGTCCTACGACGAGGATTAATGGCCTTAAGTGTTGTGCCCACCCTTCACATGATCTAGTAGTAAATCCTCCTTAGGCTAACCATACCATGTATAAAAATGTCTGTAATAATTGTAACATGTATTCCACCCCCGAAGTATAAAACTGAAAACGGTAAAAGAAAAGGGGGACATGAACTCACAGTATTGCGTCCTCAGCTCGTAACTCGACTCTGTCAGCAAACACGACTACCTACAGTGTACTAACGTCTATTAGACGAACGGGTCGTGCCTTTGCTTAGTATTAAGGTTTTGAGTTACGTTTCTTATATTATTCCGAGTTATAATTACTTGTCAAAATAATTAATATTTCAACTTAAATTATATTTAGTTTTGGAATAATTGTTTAAATAATATTTCTGTATTAATACTTCTCAAGTATTTAACTTCGTATTTTCCTTCCCAAGGATGGGGTATTTTATACATGTATCTTCGTATTATTGTAATTGTAATTTCCGAAATAATATATTTCTAAGTCTTACGTTTAGAAAATATATTTGTAAACTTATTTGTCCCAAAATAATGTATTGTCCCGAAAATATATATTTTTCCCAAAAATCATATATCTTCTAAATATACTATGAGAATATATTTTTATTTCCTAAAAATAATATATTTCTCCTTGTCCAAAAATAATATATACCAAAAATATATATTTATCGGTATTGTTTTTGGATAATAAATTTCACGGTACTTTGTTAAGTTACATAATATAACCATTTCACCGAGTATGCAAATAATCACACAAGTGTCTTAATATATATATATATATTCTAAATATATATGTTTACCCATTTTTATTTAAAAATACAACCTCCAATATTTGTATTTTTGTTACAAAAATTATGGCAATGTTTATATCAAAGACTTATGATAAAAATATACTTGTAAATACTTGTTAGAAAATATTTTTCTAAGTGTTTATATTTTTAGAAAATTTCGCCATAGTTTCCCCTAAAAACTGAGGTGTCCATGCTATATAAGCATATCATCTTCTTTTTCAAAAATCAACCCAACAATCAATAATCAAACTACACTTCCCAAGTGCAAAAATTATACAATGTATATACAACATTAACATGATCTTTTCACAAAAACTCGTAGTAACTTGGTAACATGTTTAGTAGACTTAGTTACCCATTAAAGTGTGTTTATTTCTTAATAAACTTCCTTCTTGAAAATTTTAGATGTTTACAACTTGTAAACATATTCTACAAAAATTATTCTTTTGAACTCTTCTTGTAAATAAAGTGTTCTTACACTTATTTTATCACCAAAAATAATGTACATTTATGTAAGAATCAAGTTCTTACTAAAATCATATTTTGAACTTGATTTTCTTGGAAAAATTATTCATAAATCTTAGATTTACAAAATTACTAGCTCACTTTATTTACTATTTTTCAAGAAATAATTTTATTTTCAAGTTCATGTTCATAAGTGAGGATGATCTTCTTATGTCACCACATAATCATCCTCTAACTTGCTAAATCATGTGTTTAATCACAATCTAGCAAGCTCCTTATGATGATCAACATCATAATTTCAAGTAAATAACAATCAAGTGCCATGCATGTATTTAACAACATTAATCCAACAAGATTTCATCACTTTTAAGTTTCATGTTCATGATTCTTGTTTAAGTCTTTTAGTGTTCTTGTGCTTCATAACAATGTACATCTTTTTAACCAACAAAAAGAGAAGTAAAAATTAGTAGCAAGAAGCTTACAACTAGCTCAAAGGCTAGGGAAGATCACTAGAGAAAAAGATGACAAAGATGGATGATGAAAGCAAATGAGAAGGATTCTTCAAGATCTTCAAGCTCCATGTAACACCGTCTAGTACTTGAATTGAGCTTGAAAATGGGTGGATGAAGGTTGCAAGGTGGTGGTGGTGGCGACACTAGGGTGAGTCGAGAGGGAGAGAGAGAGTAAGTGAGGAAGTGGGGTGAAGATTGTGAAGATATGAGAATGATATGATCTTGGATCTTGGCCATACTTATAAAGATTTCATCCTATATTTTGTTCAAATACTCAAGCAAGATCCCATTAAAATAATCAACAAATTCTTGAGTGGGGTGTGGGTCCATGGTGACCATAAATAGCATGAGGGGGGGGGGGGGGTAATTGTAAATTTTGAGGGTAAGTAGGTAGATGGTTGGAGGTTATGTGTAATATCTAGTGTTATATGTGTATGGTACATTATATAATGTGTTTGGGTATTCGGGGACCATAACTAGTTCAAAAATAATAAAACAATGTTTCTGGCAAAATTTTGGTGTTCCGGTAATGTCCGGTTGTTCGGTTAGATACTGGTTCGTTAAAGTGCTAAGTTGTACCGTATAGTGTCTTTTATGTAACTGTTGTAACACTTTTAATTCCCAACACTTAGGAAAGCATTCAGGACCATTTAGTCAATTTTCTGCATAATACTAGTATGTTAAAAAGATGAATTTTGCTGAAAAATGCAGAATTCTGCACTTAAAGTGAGTTTTAGGCACTTTCCGGCACTCAAACTATCACCTAGTGACACAGTTTTATAGTCCTCACTTCCCTACACACCATACTAGTGTAGTACCTTGTCCCTGGCCCATACTGGGTCTCAAAACACTGTCTGTCTAGGTACTGAAGTCTGTCAGCATATTCCCGTTCTATCCGTTAACTGTGCTAACTGTGCTTTGTGCATCAGGTATCTCAATAAAGTTTGTATGTGAATATGATGTGACATTATGTAATATGTGATGCACATGTAAGTATGACGCAGTAATCAGAAAGCAATTAAGTAATTCAGCACAGTCATTAAGCACTTAATTAATATTAATTAATTGTACGGATACCTGGTTTAATGAGGGTTGTCACATTCTCCCCCCGTTAAGAAAATTTCATCCCAAAATTTAAGTTCTGCTTCTAGTTGCAGGGGTCTTAGGGAACAAATGTGGGTATTTTTCCTTCATACGATCCTCACGCTCCCAAGTGAATTCTGGGCCGTGTCGCGCGTTCCAACGAACCTTGACGAGTTTGACACTACTCCGGCGCGTCTTGTTAACTTTCCAATCAGTAACCTCAACAGGTTCTTCAGTAAAGTGGAGTGTGTCGTCAATGTGGACTTCATCGGCAGGTATGACAACTGTTTCTTGAGTTGGACTCATTTTCAGGTTGGATACATGAAATGTATCATGAACGCCATTCAGTTCTTCGGGTAGATCCAACTTGTAAGCTACAAGACCAATTCTCTCCAGGATTTTGAATGGTCCAATGTATCTCAGGTTCAGCTTCCCACGCTTCCCGAAGCGTGCTACACCCTTCCAGGGTGAAACCTTTAACAAAACCATATCTCCTACCTCAAATTCTAGAGGTTTCCTTCTTCGGTCCGCGTAACTCTTTTGTCGATCACGAGCCGCCTTTATGCGCTCTCGGATATGTGTAATCTTATCAGTCGTCTCTTGAACCAATTCCGGACCCACAAGCTGCCTATCCCTCGCGTCTGCCCAGCATAACGGGGATTGACACTTGCGTCCATAGAGGGCTTCAAATGGTGCAGCTTGGATACTCGCATGGTAGCTGTTGTTGTATGAGAATTCTACCAAGGGTAAGTGAGCATCCCAACTACCACCCAAATCCATTACGCAAGCTCGTAACATATCCTCCAAAGTTTGAATTGTTCGCTCGCTCTGGCCATCTGTCTGCGGATGGAATGCAGTATTCAGATTCAACTGAGAACCAAAGGCTTCTTAGAAGGACTGCCAAATCCTTGACACGAATCTTCCATCTCTATCAGAAATAATTGAGAGAGGCACTCCATGTCGTGCAACAATCTCTCTCAGGTACAGCTCAGCAAGCTTGCTTGTATTATCTTTTTCTCTGATCAGCAAAAAGTGTGCAAACTTGGTCAGACGGTCCATGATTACCCAAATCGTATCGTGACCTCTGGGTGTTCTTGTAAATTTTGTTATGAAGTCCATTGAAATCTGCTCCCATTTCCACATGGGTATTTCGGGTTGTTGCAGAAGACCTGAAGGCTTCTGATAATCGGCCTTTACCTTGGCGCAAGTCAAACATTTGCCAACATAGGTTGCAACATCGCCCTTTAATCTCGGTCACCAATAGAAATCCTTTAAATCCTGGTACATTTTATCCGACCCTGGATGGATCGAGTACCGTGACTTGTGAGCCTCATAAAAAATAACGTCTCTCAGACCACCAAAGAAAGGAACCCAAATTCTTCCCAAGAAACACAATGTTCCATCCTCCTTTGGTACCAATTGCTTCTCCATCCCCCGGAGATATTCATTCTCAAGATTCTCCCTTTTAAGAGCTTCCCTCTGCGCAGCATGAATGCACAACGTGAGGTCTGTCTGAACAATCATTTCCAAAGCCCTAACCCTTATGGGCTTGATTCTTTCTTTCCGACTCAAGGCATCGGCGACCACATTCACCTTCCCAGGGTGATACCTAATCTCGCAATCGTAGTCGTTTAACAACTCTACCCATCGTCTCTGTCTCATGTTAAGCTCTTTCTGATCAAATATATGCTGCAGGCTCTTGTGATCACTGAAGATTGTGCATCGCGTGCCGTACAAGTAATGTCGCCAGATTTTTAATGCAAACACCACTGCGTCTAACTCCAAGTCATGCGTGGTGTAGTTCTTCTCGTGAACCTTCAGCTGGCGTGAAGCATAGGCTATAACCTTCTGTCGTTGCATTAGCACGCAGCCTAATCCTTGACGCGAAATATACCACGAGGTCGTCAATGCCTTCGGGTAGAGGTAAAATTGGTGCATCGCAAAGCTTGTTTTTCAATAACTGAAATGCTCCTTCTTGTTTGTCTCCCCAATCAAACTTCTTGTCTTTCTGCGTAAGGGAGGTCAAAGGTTGAGCCATTTTTGAGAAATCCTCAATAAACCTGTGATAATATCCTACTAATCCTAGAAACTGGCGGATCTCGGTTGGTGTCTTTGGGGTCTCCCAATTCTTGATTGCCTCGATCTTTGTGGGATCCACATGAATTCCATTTCCATTGACCACGTGCCCAAGAAACTGAACCTCACGTAACAAGAACTCACACTTTGAGAACTTAGCGTACAACTTCTCTTTCTTGAGCAGCTCTAAGATAGCTCTTAGGTGTTGCTCATGTTCTTCCTTCGTCTTTGAGTAGATCAGAATATCGTCAATGAACACAATCACAAACTTGTCGAGATACGACTTACACACTCTGTTCATCAAATCCATGAATACAGCTGGCACGTTTGTCAGACCAAACGGCATAACCAGGAACTCGTAATGTCCATATCGAGTCCTAAAGGCAGTCTTTGGTATGCTTTCTTCTTGTATCCTCAACTGGTGATAACCGGGTCGAAGATCGATCTTAGAGTAACAACTCGAACCTTGTAGTTGATCGAACAGGTCATCAATCCTTGGCAAAGGATATCTGTTCTTGATAGTCAACTTGTTAAGCTCGCGGTAGTCGATACACATGCGGAAACTACCATCTTTCTTCTTGACAAACAGCACTGGAGCTCCCCAAGGCGAGAAGCTTGGCCTGATAAATCCTTTATCCAATAGCTCCTGAAGTTGTGTTGACAGTTCTTGCATCTCGGAGGGCGCAAGTCGATAAGGTGCCTTAGCTACAGGCGCAGCACCTGGAACTAAGTCAATGTGGAACTCGACTTGTCGCTGCGGCGGCAATCCTGGCAAGTCTTCTAGAAAGACTTCAGGATACTCCTTCATGACTGGAATATCTTCTATCTTTGGCTCAGCGGCTTCCTTATCCACGATGTGCGCCAAGAAGGCAACACATCCCTTCTTTAAACATTTTCGAGCTTTCAAGCAACTAATGATCCTTAAGGGCGTATCACGCTTCGCTCCGTGTACCACAATCGTTTCTCCATCCGCCGTTGGGATGCGAATGGTTTTCTCATGACATACAATTTCTGCTCTGTTGCTTGACAGTAGATCCAGTGTAAACTCGTGCTCTCCCAATTCTATCACGCAACCCCTGATAACCTCATTTGTTTCTACTAGCTTTCCGTTAGCTAGTTCTATTGAGTACAGAATGTCTAACTTACTAGCAGTTAACCCAAGCATACTTTTAAATTCTAGCGATACAAAACTATAGTCAGCACCAGTGTCAAATAGAATAGATGCAAAGCGTTGATTAATAGGGAACGTACTAGTAACTACATTGGGATCCTGGCATGCTTCCCTCGCGCCGATATTGAAAACTCTTCCTTGTGCTTGATTGAGTTTCGGGCATTCCCGCTTAAAGTGCCCCATGTCTCCACAATTGAAACACCCTGGTCCTCGACCATTCCCATTACCATTTCCACCTCGATTGATGTTCGCTCCCCGATTACCAGCTTGATTCCCAGCATTTCCACGATTTCCATTCCCGCCATTTCCTCCCTGCTGGCGGTTTCCATTCCCACCTCCATAACCTCTTTGATTACCACGACCAACTCCAGTACCAGCCCAGCATGTTTCTTTTGAGTGGCCAGTCTTCCCATAAGACTCACATTTCTTGAATCTGCACAGGCTGGGATGATGGTACTGGCATGTACCACATTTGGGCAAAGTGCCCATGTAACCCTTCCCTCTGTTTTCATCCCCGGGCTTGGCTTCAGCCGGTAAGTACGACTCTCTTTTCTTGTTGACACTGTTGGTACCCTTTTTGAAGTTTGAGAACTTCCTCTTGTTCTCACTTGATGATTCAACGAGTGTTTCCTTCTTTTTCGGGTCAGAGATTGAAAACTTATTTAGCCGGATGGCTTCTTCAGTCAGTGACAGGCTCAGATCGATGGCTTCGGTAATGGTTGGCGGCTTGGACGTTGTTACCATACTCATGATCTGGGGTGCCAATCCCCAGATGAAACACTCAATGCGCTTGAATTCAGGATCCACCATATAAGGCACAACGCGTGACAAGTCATGGAATCTTTGCACATATTCAGCAATTTTTGGGCCGCCCATTTTAAGGTTCCAAAATTCCGTTTCCAGCTTCTGTATTTCGGCCCGTGAGCAGTATTTCTTCCGGATGAGCTCCTTTAGTTCAGCCCAAGTCAGTGCATACGCCGCCGCCTCCCCCAGGGTCAGGACTTGAAGATTCCACCAGGATAAAGCACCATCAAGAAAAAGCCCTGAGATGTAAGTAACTTGGTGTTCAGGAGCACACTTGCTCATCCTTAAAACGGAATCCGTCTTTTCTGTCCATCTGACGAAAGCAACAGCACCCCTAGTGTCGTCGTAATTTAAGGGCTTACAATCCAGAAATTATTTGTAGGTACAGCCTGTACAGGAGATAACATTTACAGAAAACATTAGCGGATGTGCAAGGAATATCCAAATGTAACGTAATGTGTCTCAAACGACTTAAACATTACCATGTGGTGGGTTGTTCCTTGAGGTATTCCCGTTTGTTTCAGCGCGTGAGGCCTCGTAATCCGCTATTGTCACACCCCGACCACGTATAGCATACAAGACGTGGCGGAAAACGTCGGGGAGTGTTGTAACAGAATTATTGTTTCACAACCATGGCATACAAAGTTATATTTTATTTATTAAACAAGAGTGTTACATTGTCTTAAACTGGAAACATAGAGTTTATAACATAATTAAACAAGTCTATCTCCATTTTATGTCTCTAAGGCACAGGTCCGCCCTAGTGTCACGATCAACATCCTACGCAAAACTCCTGAAAACACATGTGAAGATAGGTACGTCAGCATAAAAATGCATGTGAGATACATAGGTTTTGTGAAAATAGGATTCATGACTTAAGTTTAAGAAAAAGTTGTTTAGTAACAGTCAGTCATGAACCTTGTAAGTTGTTTTGTTTTGTAATTCATTCAAAAAGCAATGATATGTATAAATAAGAGAATAATGTAAGGTTAAATGAATAACCAAGTAAAATGAGTTTGTATAAGATATGTTGTTATGTAAATCAATGTCTAGTGAAAATAAGTTGTTATTGTACAATGTAATATGTCAAATATTGAAATGATTTAAGTAACGCTACGACATGTAATATCATACAAACACTTATATATAGGAAGTACCAGCGGCGTATCCACCATGTTTGTATCATATTACACATGCCTTGTTACTCAAATCACTTACCCAAAACAACCACCAATGTATTGTTCATGTATAAATCAATTGTCATGTGTTAGTGTGTAAACCATATCAAAATGTCTATGTCCAATGTAGACCACCAAATGTGTATATCAATGTCAAAATGTTTATGTTTAATGTAAATCATGTAATGTGTAACCAAAAATGTCATGTATGGTAAGTGAAATATATCAACTAAACCATATGTAAAATGCACAAAAACAAGGTATTGAAGTAAACATAGTTTAAATCAAAGTTATGTTTTGTGTAACAAATGCATGCTATACTGATACAAACATTTATGCGGTATGTTAACGCATACATTCAAGCCTTGAGACAGTCGGATAACCCTTTCAGTTAAGGTTATCAAAAGAAATGTTTTCGGATTCAGTCATTCCTTACATCCAAACAAACCCGGGATGTCAGGAATGGGATTTGTCAAGTCCTATGGTACCACTACTTACTACCGAGCGGCGTAGCAAATGTTAATGAACGTAATAAAGACCCGTTTGTGCAAACCAAATGTTATAGCAGTTGTATGCATGTCATATGAAAACAATGTACTAAGTATGCTAAGTTAACATACAAAGCAGAGAAATCATGTAAATCAATGTGCTAGCATGTTATCAGTCAACATACATGGCAGAAATGTAATGTAAAACGATGTACTAAGTATGCACACAATGGACATACATAGCATGAAATGTAATGAAATCATGTACTATAATGTACTAACAAACATAGCAGGTATATGATATGAAAACAGGAAAGCATGAAAGTAACAAGTAGGCACATGTGTTTCACCCCAAAACAGTTTGGAAAACAGTAAAAGAGGGGTCTATGTACTCACTTGAGATTGTTCAGTAGGCCTTGAGTGACAACCAAACAATGCTAAAGATCACGGAATCAAACGGCACCTAATATAGGTAACTATGTTAATAAACCGGACCTAAATCGGAAGATCGGGTAGCATGAGGGTTCGTAAACCAAACGAGTATGGAAACTCGTGTAATATGGTTTAACAAAGCCTACATACTAAATGAAACCTAACATAAGTGCTTTCGACCCATCGCGACCCATTAAGGTAGCTTATGCTACTTTAACGCGTCGTTCGCGTGAAACGCGTTCGGACGGCCTAACTAGTCCTATGACAAGTGTTATATGCCTAAACATGTTGCATAATCAGTTATGTGACAAAAGTTTAGGTTACATATGCTAAATTACCAATTATACATGAAAAGGGTATTATGGTAATTTACCTAAGGCATATAAACTACCTATCATACAACTACTTAAACGATGTGACCATAAGGTATAACCTCGGAAGGTTATTCCCTATACACTATGGTCACCTAATGTATTTGGTCGGATCCTAATGATCGACCAAATGGGTCGGGTTCGAAGGTATAAGCGATTTATTAGATCGCTTACCCTACAACCCTAGACAACGTGGTAATCAGTAGGCATAGTCACAAGGGACTATAACCATCGTGATTACAATCACGTTGCGAAGTTCAAACGAACTTCGCATTGACCATAAACTGGTCAACGCAGAAAGTCAAACAAAGTTTGACTTTCGGACTCAAAAAGCAATAAAAGAAAGAAAAGAACGAAAGAATACTTACGAAGGGTCCCCGAATGTTAATTTCGATCCAAGTAACTCAGGTATGAAACAATGGTTTCAACTTAGAGTTTCTCAAATCAAAATTCTTGTGGGTTTTGAAAATGAAGGCATGGGGTATTTATAGTTTTTCCCGAACCGTTAGGATCGTTTCTTGGAAAACGTGATCGAATCTTGGCCATACACTTGCACCCATGGTATTGTAATACCATGTGCCCACAATACCAGCCCATAGATTCCCCAAAACCATGTGCAACAAGTGGAACGGACCAGATTCGATGTTTCTGA
This sequence comes from Helianthus tuberosus, assembly GCA_030545235.1. Lineage (NCBI taxonomy): Eukaryota > Viridiplantae > Streptophyta > Magnoliopsida > Asterales > Asteraceae > Helianthus > Helianthus tuberosus. Next base: position 58,045 of record JARYGA010027622.1, on the reverse strand, counting down.
ATTTCTGCTGTCTGAAGACCCCTTACGGACCGTAAGGATAAGGCTTACGGTCCGTAAGCCTCCAAGTTTGGCAGATTTACATATTTGGTCCCTGTAGTTGTTTAGAGCTATTTCTGACACGTTTAAGGCCCGTTAACCCCATTTCAAAGCTCTAAAATGAAGTTAAAGTATAGGGAACTTAAAATGTGCTCAAAAATATCTCAGATGTCGGTTCGTTTGGCCGTATGATCGCGATGTTCGCTTAATTACGACGGAATGCGCATAAGCGCGAAAAACGATCCAAATGGCGTGACGAATGGATTTTTCTCATGCCAAACACTAAAATAAAATATTTTAGTGCTTACATAAATTTTTAGATGTCCGGATGTATTCAGAACGTGAGTTATGCGCAAAAGTGCAAACTTGTGCACTTTTTGACACTTTTAGTCCCTGAATGACCCAAAAGTTTATTTTAGCACACCGAACCCCTCAAAGCCTATTTATAAGCTATGTAAAGGATATTTATGGTATGTTTAACTTATGGTCATGTTCCAGAATGTCTGTTACAGTTCAAATTGGCATACTTTCGCAGTTTGTCAAATTTAGTCCATGTAAGCGAATTAACTTGTTTTTGCCATACCAAAGCCTTCAAAACTTATTTCTAAATTATGTAAAGGTTATTTAAGGTATGTTAAGTATATGTTGATGTTCTGGAGTATTTTTCGCATTAAACTGATTACGTTTACGCATCAGTTTGCGTATAACTCTCCAGAAAGCGATGTAGAGTTTGGAATTGAATAAAAGTCAAAACATGAAAAATGTAAAACACAACCAAACAAACATTGGGATCAAATAACATTGTTTTATTGATAATAGAACTGTTCATAATGATTACAAGCACAGATGTTACAGTCTCCCCTACTTGTGGAAATTTCGTCCCGAAATTTATTTAGAGGAAACTCGTGGGAAAAGATGCGGATACTTCGCCTTCATTTGATCTTCGCGTTCCCAAGTAAACTCAGGTCCACGTTTAGCTTCCCAGCGAACTTTGACCAAAGGAATGCGCTTGCGTTTAAGCCACTTGACTTCACGTTCCATGATTTCCACAGGCTTCTCAACAAATTTCAGTGTTTTATCAACACGAATTTCGTCAAGTGGTATGTGGAGGTTCTCATCAGCTAAACACCTCTTGAGATTGGACACGTGAAAAGTTGGATGAACATTTCCAAGTTCAGGAGGTAACTCAAGTCTGTAGGCTACCTTACCGATTCTTTCGACGATCTTGAATGGTCCGACGTATCTAGGTGCAAGTTTTCCTTTCTTTCCAAATCTGATCACACCTTTCCAAGGTGAGACCTTAAGTAATACTCGATCACCGACTTGAAATTCCAAGGGTTTGCGTTTTGGATCCGCGTAACTCTTTTGATGGCTTCTAGCTGTCTGAAGGTTATCACGAACTTTCTTGACCTTATCTGTTGTCTCTAAAATGAGGGCAGGTCCAGTAAGTTGAGCCTCACCGATTTCATTCCAGCAGACTGGTGAACGACATTTTCGACCATAGAGAGCCTCGAAAGGAGCCATTTTGATGCTGGTGTGATAACTGTTGTTGTAGGAGAATTCAATTAACTGAAGATGTGAATCCCAACTACCACCAAAATCGATCACACAAGCTCTAAGCATATCCTCCAGAGTCTGGATTGTTCTTTCAGATTGACCATCCGTTTGCAGATGATAAGCTGTGCTCAGATTAAGTTGGGTCCCCATAGCAGATTGCATGGTTCTCCAAAAATGAGAAGTGAAACGAGCATCTCTGTCAGAAATGATGTTCAAAGGAACACCATGTCGAGCTACAATTTCATCCACATAGATTTTTGCAAGTCTGTCAGCAGGAAAATCCTCACGAATTGGCAAGAAATGTGCTGACTTAGTAAGACGATCAACGACTACCCAGATGGCATCATGACCTTTCTTTGTGCGTGGAAGTTTGGTAACAAGATCCATAGTAATGTTTTCCCATTTCCAAACTGGGATCTCTGGTTGCACCAATAAACCCGAAGGACGTTGATGTTCAGCCTTAACCTTAAGACAAGTAAGGCATTTTGATACGTATAAGGCAATGTCTTTCTTCATACCAGGCCACCAATACTGAATACGAAGATCCTTATACATCTTATCTGAGCCCGGATGAATAGAATATCGAGACTTATGGGCTTCATCCATAAGCAAGGTATGAAGATCATCCTGGCTTGGGACCCACAAACGGTCCATGAAGTAATACGATCCATTGTCCTTCAGTTCAAGAGCAGGTGTTATGTGATAAGGAAATTCCTTATCCATTAAACCTTGTGAAACACAAGACTGTTGAGCCTGAGAAATGCGGGCTTGGATATCGGATCGAGCTTGAATAACAGATTGAACACGAACACAAAGAAGCTTAGTACGTTCCTTACGACTCAATGCATCGGCTACGACATTCGCCTTACCAGGATGGTAGCGAATTTCGCAGTCATAGTCGTTTAAAAGCTCAACCCAACGTCGTTGTCTCATGTTAAGTTCTTTCTGATTGAAGATATCCTGAAGACTTTTGTGGTCCATGAAAACCACACATTTTGTCCCGTACAAATAGTGTCTCCAGATCTTGAGAGCGAAAACAACTGCACCCAACTCAAGATCATGAGTGGTGTAGTTCTTCTCATGTATCTTCAACTGCCTCGATGCGTATGCTATGACTTTGTTCCTTTGCATCAGAACACAGCCAAGACCCAATTTAGATGCGTCGCAATAAACGACGAAATCATCATTGCCCTCAGGCAAAGTCAGAACAGGTGCGTCACAAAGTTTCTGCTTCAAGTGTAGAAAAGCTTCCTCTTGTTTGAATCCCTAGTCAAAGGGCTTGTTCTTCTGAGTTAGAGCAGTTAAAGGAACTGCAATCATTGAGAAGTTCTCAATGAAGCGGCGGTAATAACCCGCTAGACCAAGAAAAGAACGAACTTCAGTAGGAGTAGTAGGCGTATCCCAATCCTTGATGGCACTGATCTTGGAGGGATCTACATGAATACCTTGCTCGTTGATAATATGTCCCAAAAATTGAACTTCTTTAAGCCAAAATTCGCACTTGGAGAATTTGGCGAAAAGTTGCTCTTTCTTCAGGAGTTCCAGAGTAAGACGAAGATGCTGCTCGTGATCAGCTCGCGTCTTAGAGTAAATCAAGATGTCGTCAATAAAAACAATGACGAACTGATCCAAATAAGGTTTGCAGACCCTATTCATCAAGTCCATGAAAACAGCAGGAACATTAGTCAAACCGAATGGCATGACTGTGAATTCATAATGCCCATACCGAGTATGGAACGCTGTCTTGGGAATATCTTCTTCTTGCACCCGAAGTTGATGATACCCAGAACGTAGATCAATCTTTGAAAAATAGGAAGCGCCCTGTAACTGATCAAAGAGATCGTCTATGCGTGGTAGGGGATATCGATTCTTGATGGTAAGCTTGTTAAGCTCACGATAATCGATACACATCCTAAAGGATCCATCCTTCTTCTTGACAAAAAGAACGGGAGCACCCCATGGTGAAAAGCTAGGACGGATAAAACCTTTGTCAGAGAGCTCCTGGAGCTGCTTAGACAACTCTTGCATCTCAGATGGTGCAAGACGATATGGAGCTCTGGCAATGGGATTTGCACCAGGTACGAGATCAATACGGAACTCGACTTGGCGTGCTAGAGGTAGACCAGGTAAATCTTCAGGGAATACTTCAGAATAATCCCGAACGACAGGAATATCTGAAATAGACTTACCTTTGCCTTTATCTGCTATAACATGTGCTAAGAAGGCCACATAGTTCTTCCGCAGATATTTCCGAGCTTTAAAACAAGACATGAGCTTGAGACCATCAGACGGTTTCTCACCTTGAACCTGCAGGATTTCACCTGTCGAAAGCGGCACATGAACGATCTTCTCGAAACAAACTACCTCTGCGCGATGCTTGGATAACCAATCCATACCCACAATAACGTCAAAGCTTCCAAGTTGCATGGGCGTGAGGTCAATAGGAAAAAGATGGTCGTTAAGGTTCAACTGGAAGTTGCGAAGAACAGAATTAAGAACAATGGGTTCACCATTAGCAACTTCTACTGTCAAAGGTTTACCTAGTTTTGTTCTAGACACGCGAAGCATTGGCTCAAAAGACAATGACACAAAACTCTTGTTGGCACCAGAATCGAAAAGAACAGATGCAGGCTGATTATTAATAAAGAACGTACGTTCACCACATTATCGTCCGCCTGCGCCTCTTGGGCATTCATGTTAAAGGCTCGGCCTCGAGCCGGAGCCTGAGCCTGATTCTGGTTTGCATTCTGATTTTGGTTGGCTAGCCTTGGGCACCGGTTTCTGTAGTGGGTCAGATCCCCACAATTGTAACAAGCACCTGGTGGGTATTGTGGTCGTGCAGCTTGACCCTGTTGTGGAGCAGGAGGCTGAGCAACTTGTTGAGCGGGGTTCTGAACTGCGCGATTCTGAGCAAACCGACAAACATCGGCAAGATGACCTGACTTCCCACAGTTAGTACAGAAACGGCACTGATGTTGCGGCTGATGGTGACTGTTTCATCTATTGCACAAGGGTGCATTCCCTGAATAGGGTTTCTTTGCTGGAAGCTGTGCGGGTTGGTTGGGAGCTGCCTGGTTAGCTTGGGCAGTGACAGCAAAATTTTGGGAAGCCTTACGCTTCCTTGACCCTCTTGCAGAACCAGAGTTCTTTCCATTCTTGTTTTGACCTTTCTTGCTATCTTCCTTGTCAGCCAACTGTTTCTTGCCCTTGTCACCCTTCCTGTGTAACTTATTCTTCCGAATCTGTGACTCAGTCAAAGTCGCAGCTATATCGATAGCCTGACGGAGTGTGGCAGGGTTACTACCAGTAAGGATGTCTTGCACTGAGTCAGGTAGGCCGTCGATGTACCTTTCGATAGCCTTGTCGAGTGGGGTAACCATTGTCGGTCAAAGCAGACTCAACTCCTCAAACCTATCAGTATATGCCCTGTGCTCACCACTATCTTGCTTCAAATCATCAAATTCCTTCTCCAAAGCTCGCTGCTCATGACGAGGACAGAATTCCCTCATCATAAGGGCCCTAAGTTCGGCCCAAGTTTGTGCTAGAGCAACTTCTGCACCCCGGTCTCTCATAACCCCGTTCCACCATGTGAGAGCCCTCTTCTGAAACACACTCGAAGAAAACTCGACCTTGCGATTGTCCGGGCACTACACGTGGCGAAAAGTATTCTCAATGCTCTCGAACCATTGAAGAAGCCCAGTCGCTCCTTCAGAACCACTAAACTTGAGTGGTTTAGCCTGGTTAAAATCCTTGTATTTGCATGGAACATTGTTGTTGTTGTTGGCTTGGTTCCATTGAGCAAAGAGATTTGGAAATTGAGCAGCCATCTGCTGCGCAATGATTTCTGCCAGTTCGGCAGTCGCTATCTGGTTATCGCGTTGAGGAGGCATTCTAAAAGAGGAAAACATGAAAAGAAACGAGTGAGATGTTTGGATGAAAAGAATGAGATGAAACAAAATCAACAAAAGCAAAGATGGTGGTCATTCGTCCGCATTACCAAGCAAACAAACGACACACAGTGACTAATCAAAGTAAATGGGTCAAAAATAATGTATCGTGAAGACATGCTCGCCTATAAGTGAACACTCATCCCAAGAATTCCCAGGTAAGCACAACTGGTCTCGCGTCTGATGAGATATATACGAAGTGCTTGCCTAGACAGAAAACCCAGAATACAGGCATTCACCCTTCCAGTTTGCACGTGTTCACATTATTTAAAACCCAAAACCTTGACGAGATTTTGAAAACTCAAAGGGGTTCAAAACCATATAACAGAGGGTTCAAAACCTTGTAAGAAATCATCCAAAAATAGATGATTGTTTTTCAAAAATCGTTTCGGAAAAATTTGGTTTTTGTTCTGATAATCACCTAAGGATAGGTGATATGCATGTTTTAAGATCTAAACACAAGATAACTTGTGTTAGGGTCCTAGAAAAGTTATAGTCTAGGTCAAAGCATTACTAATAACCTAATTCCCTATAACCATTGGCTCTGATACCAACTCTTCTGTCACACCCCGACCACGTATAGCATACAAGACGTGGCGGAAAACGTCGGGGAGTGTTGTAACAGAATTATTGTTTCACAACCATGGCATACAAAGTTATATTTTATTTATTAAACAAGAGTGTTACATTGTCTTAAACTGGAAACATAGAGTTTATAACATAATTAAACAAGTCTATCTCCATTTTATGTCTCTAAGGCACAGGTCCGCCCTAGTGTCACGATCAACATCCTACGCAAAAGCTCCTGAAAACACATGTGAAGATAGGTACGTCAGCATAAAAATGCCTGTGAGATACATAGGTTTTGTGAAAATAGGATTCATGACTTAAGTTTAAGAAAAAGTTGTTTAGTAACAGTCAGTCATGAACCTTGTAAGTTGTTTTGTTTTGTAATTCATTCAAAAAGCAATGATATGTATAAATAAGAGAATAATGTAAGGTTAAATGAATAACCAAGTAAAATGAGTTTGTATAAGATATGTTGTTTTGTAAATCAATGTCTAGTGAAAATAAGTTGTTATTGTACAATGTAATATGTCAAATATTGAAATGATTTAAGTAACGCTACGACATGTAATATCATACAAACACTTATATATAGGAAGTACCAGTGGCGTATCCACCATGTTTGTATCATATTACACACGCCTTGTTACTCAAATCACTTACCCAAACCAACCACCAATGTATTGTTCATGTATAAATCAATTGTCATGTGTTAGTGTGTAAACCATATCAAAATGTCTATGTCCAATGTAGACCACCAAATGTGTATATCAATGTCAAAATGTTTATGTTTAATGTAAATCATGTAATGTGTAACCAAAAATGTCATGTATGGTAAGTGAAATATATCAACTAAACCATATGTAAAATGCACAAAAACAAGGTATTGAAGTAAACATAGTTTAAATCAAAGTTATGTTTTGCGTAACAAATGCATGCTATACTGATACAAACATTTATGCCGTATGCTAACGCATACATTCAAGCCTTGAGACAGTCGGATAACCCTTTCAGTCAAGGTTATCAAAAGAAATGTTTTCGGATTCAGTCATTCCTTACATCCAAACAAACCCGGGATGTCAGGAATGGGATTTGTCAAGTCCTATGGTACCACTACTTACTACCGAGCGGCGTAGCAAATGTTAATGAACGTAATAAAGACCCGTTTGTGCAAACCAAATGTTATAGCAGGTGTATGCATGTCATATGAAAACAATGTACTAAGTATGCTAAGTTAACATACAAAGCAGAGAAATCATGTAAATCAATGTGCTAGCATGTTATCAGTCAACATACATGGCAGAAATGTAATGTAAAACGATGTACTAAGTATGCACACAATGGACATACATAGCATGTAAATCAATCTTGTCTGTCGTCTCTTGGACGATTTCGGGACCAGCAAGTTGTCTATCACCTGCGTCAGCCCAACATAGAGGTGATCGACACTTGCGTCCGTAAAGAGCTTTGAATGGCGCGACACCAATACTGGTGTGGTAGCTGTTGTTGTATGAAAATTCGACCAAAGGCAAATGCTTGTCCCAGCTACCGCCCAAAACCATAACACACGCTCTCAGCATGTCTTCCAAAGTCTGTATCGTTCGCTCGCTTTGACCGTCAGTCTGTGGATGAAACGCAGTGCTCAGATTTAATTGTGAGCCAAAAGCTTCTTGGAAGGATTGCCATATCCTTGACACAAACCTTCCGTCTCTATCAGAGATGATCGAGAGAGGCACTCCATGGCGCGTAACGATCTTTCTCATGTAAATTTCGGCCAGCTTGCTCGTATTATCCTTCTCTCTGGTAGGCAAGAAGTGTGCTGACTTTGTCAATCGATCCACTATTACCCAAATAGTGTCATGGCCTCTTGGCGTTCTTGGCAACTTCGTAATAAAATCCATGGAGATTTGTTCCCATTTCCACTTGGGAATCTCAGGTTGTTGCAGAAGTCCCGAAGGCTTCTGATATTCCGCTTTCACCTTAGCGCATGTTAAACATTTGCTCACATAAACAGCAACATCGCCTTTCATCCTAGGCCACCAATAGTAATCCTTGAGATCTTGGTACATCTTATCCGCTCCTGGATGGATAGAGTACCGCGATTTGTGAGCTTCATCGAAAATAACTTTCCTTAAACCTCCAAACAAAGGAACCCAAATCCTTTTCTCAAAACATTGTGACAACTGGCTCAAACCGGTAATTTCCGTACACTTTAATTAGTGCTTAATGACTGCAATTATGTGCTTAATTGTCAGCCATGTCTAACTACATACTAAACAAGTGAATTCATGCATGTTGTATACTACAAAATATTGCTTTATGCACAAACGAGAGCGTTGCGTCAAAAATACTAAGTAAACTCACCGGTAAGACACTATGTGTCAACGGAACTGCAGAAAGCAGCCAGACAATAAAAATTGGAGCCTAGGTGTAGGTCCGACAGCAAGAATGCATTAAAACCCAAGAGTACATACAAGGGTTTAATATATAAGCAATGCGAAAGCAAATATAAGCACTAAAAAGCACCCGAAACGCACTTTAAGTGCAGAATTTATAAAATTCAGCAATAATTCAGCATTTTGGCACTGAAATATTATGCAGAAATTTCGTTTTATCATCCAGAATACTTCCTCAAGTGTTGGGAATTGAAAGAGTACAAGAAAGGTACTTAAAAGACACTAAAAAGTGTGATTTAGCACTTTAACGAATCGGTATCTAACCGAACAACCGGATATTACCCGGAACACCAAAATAATGCTAGAAGCATTGTTTTTATTTTTCTGAACTAGTTATGGTCCCCGAACACCATAACACCTCTTATAACGTAATAACGCATTAAATCCCTAAACTTATTACTTGAAACCAACTTATTTATGAACTAGGGAGTAAATATTACACTTTACCCCCCCCCCTTATATGGTGGACGGTCATGGTGGCCCCCATCAAAGACCTCACTTGATCTTATAAGATTGTGTGTGATCTTGCCTATATCTTCTTGGATTCACTAGATCTTCCTTAGATTCACATTGATTCATTTTGATCTTACTTAGATTCTATGAGATTTCAAAAGATGTGGAAAGATCTTGCAAGTTACAATTAACCCCCTCCCCATATGAAACTTACGGCCCAAAGGGGATCCACCATATCCCATTAGATTTAGTTGGATATTTCTTGGATTTATTTAGATTTTATATGATATGATAAGATACTAGAGATCTTGTATAGATATGGTGGAAGATTATATTCATTCACACACACCACACTTCTTCCTCCTTTCCCCCTTGCCCACCTACGGCCTCCATCCACCACCACACAACCATCATTTTCATCCATTAATCAACCATTCAAAGCTTAACATAAGGTGCTAGAAGGTGACTAACGAAGCTCGGTGTAAGCGGATCTTGAAGGACCTTCACCATTTGCTTTTATCCACGCGATTTTCGACTAGTTTCCTTCCCTAGCCTCGAGCTAGTAGTAAGTTGCTTTAAACGCCCTCTCGATCTATTTTAAAGAGGTTAAAATAAGATATGACGGTTAAAACTCATGAACTTACAAGATGAAGTGTTAAAAGTCTACTAAAATGTTAAAAATGATGGTTAAAAGCTATGATGTTGTGTAAAACTTGTAAGGCTTGTTTTGTGGTGATTATTTAGTGCCGATCTATGTTGTGGTAGCTCGGATCATCGTCTAACCCGGATTAGTCATGATCATGGATCATGACATAGAGTTGTTTAAGAATAAAAAGGGTTAAATGATGAAACTCTACCACGCACTAATCATGAACTTGTGCAAAAACGATTTTTCTTACGAAATATTGTTCAAAATTAGTAGATCTACGGATCTACAAGTGGTATTTTTGAATAACCAAGTGTTGGATGAAATCATGTTTAAAAAGCCGGATCTTTCTCGAAATAGAGACATTTTTGAGAACCAAAAAGTGTGTAGACACTTGTGTAACGAAAGGATTTAACAAAGAAATAATTTTCGTAAAAACCGACTAGAAGTTGTGAAACTTCATATTCTTTAAAAATAAAGTTTTTAAGAAATTAAACTTATTTTTAAAGATAACAAGACTTACTAAATGTGCTAGTAAGTTACTACACATTTTTGTAAATATTCAAGTTCATGAAATGGAGAAATTAGTGATTGTTGTTGATGATTATTGTTGATAATTGTTGTTGATGATTGATGATGATTTAAAAGAAAATAAACACACGTTTTGAAAACGTGGGAAACCTCCATTTTTAGGGGAAACTCTGTCAAAATTTTTTTATAAATTTTGACACTTAGAAAAAAATATAAGTTTTCGAGAAACTTATTCCCTAAAAATGTATTTAAGAGTATTACCAAGGTTTCCCTAATTTTTGGTGATAAGAAATGAGGATTTCTTCAAGAATAAAAATGGACATAAGTATGTATATTTTTGAGAGAAAAATATATATTATTTTATCACCAACTTTTGTGCTAAGTGTATAAAGTATGTGTTATACGTGCTAGTGTATTAAGACTTAAAAATACACTAAATACTCATGAGGAGTATAAACATAAAAATACACATACAACATACAAGATACATAATTCGGGTGCAAAGTGCAAAACACAAAAGACTTATATTTATTTTAGAGGAAATAATATAAGTAAGATACGTAGTTAAAAATATAAGAATATTTTTAACACAAGAAAATATACACAAAAGAGAGTGACTGTACTTGTGCGACGCAAGTCTAGTGACTAACGTTAAGAAAACGCGTATAGGTTACGACGTTAATTAAGCAAATCCGGTGAAGTTTACGACGCAAGGAACGCAAAGTTGTGAGTTCATGCTCCCCCTTTTCTCTTTAACTGTTTTCAGTTTTTATAACTTCGGGGGTGAAATACATGTACAAAAGTACAATATTTATAAATGGTATGATATAAATACAAGAAGTACACTTGGTGAGAACGAGAACCAAGTGTGACAAAATATAAGACAATAAGAAACGCGCTTGGTGAGGACGAGAACCAAGTTGGACGCGTTATAAGAAATGATAACAAGAAACGCGCTTGGTGAGAACGAGAACCAAGTAGAATGCGTTATGAGAAATAGTGTCACGAATAGGGTACAGAAGCATCATTAATCGTGTACATACTTAGACCGCAGAACAAAAGGTTAGATCTAATGGGTTCCGGGCAGCCCCACGCTTGGCCACTCTTTTACCAAGCAGTGTTTTTGTGTCTCAGTCGTGAATCGACTACAGAAAAATGCCTATGGTTTGGTGACTTCCTATGTCGTGCCACATGTTAATGGCTTTGCAACCCATTAACAATTTTATATTTACAGAAATACTGTATTTACATAAAATTCATACCATACTAAAATTAATATATAACTTGAAGTACGTGGGGTACTCAAGAAGATTGAATTATACTTGAAGTACGTGGGGTACTCAAGAAGAAATTGAATTATACCTGTGTACGTGGTGTACACATGAAACTGAATTTATATATGAAAACTTGATTTACTCACAAACTATGTTTTCATACAAAGTATACAAACATGAAATACAAAACTGCATGAATTCACACCAACATTATGTTGACGTTTTTCCAAAACTCACATGTATTTCAGGTAACTAGGATGGATGTGCGCGTGGTCTTACTCATGCTCGTGGATGTCGCTTTGTTTATCTTTAAATAAAGTTGTGACTTTTAAGACAATATGTTATCTCGTGTTGTAAACACTTGACATATGTTTTCAGTAATGTAATATTTGAAGATATTTTTGAGCATGTAGTATGTTTACTCTTCGTATGCAATGAGAACCTTTCATGATCACACCTCGTGCTTCCGCCGCAGAAAGGGGTGTGACAAACATAACGTTCCTTCCTCGTTTGGTACCAGTAGCTTCTCCATCCCACGGAGATATTCTTCTTCAAGGTTTCCTTCCTTGAGAGCTTCTTTCTGCGCGGCACGAATGCGCAAGGAAAGATCGGTTTGGATAATCATTTCTAAAGCCCTAACCCTTATGGGCTTGATCCTCTCCTTTCGACTTAGGGCATCGGCGACCACATTCGCCTTCCCTGGATGATACTTTATCTCGCAGTCGTAATCGTTTAACAACTCAACCCATCGTCTTTGCCTCATATTCAGCTCCTTCTGGTTGAATATGTGTTGTAGGCTCTTGTGATCTGTAAAAATTGTACACTTTGTACCATAAAGGTAGTGTCTCCAGATCTTTAATGCAAATACCACTGCGCCAAGTTCCAAATCATGTGTGGTATAGTTCTTTTCATGTACTTTCAATTGACGCGATGCGTAAGCAATAACCTTTTGGCGTTGCATCAACACACAACCCAATCCTTGACGCGAAGCATCACAGTATACCATAAAATCATCTGTACCTTCCAGTAGTTCTAAGATTGTCGCATTGCAGAGCTTATCCTTCAATATCTGGAACGCTTCTTCCTGTTTGATTCCCCAATCAAACTTCTTATCTTTCTGCATGAGGAGCGTCAATGGTTGAGCGATCTTCGAAAAATCCTCAATGAACCTTCGATAGTAGCCAGCCAAACCCAAGAATTGTCGAATCTCGGTTGGCGTCTTAGGCGTTTCCCAATTCTTGATCGCTTCGATCTTTGTGGGATCAACATGGATTCCATTTCCATTAACCACATGTCCACGAAATTGGACTTCACGTAGCCAAAATTCGCACTTAGAGAATTTGGCATACAGCTGTTCCTTCTTCAGCAACTCCAAAATAGCTCATAAATGTTGTTCGTGCTCAGCCTTTGTCCTTGAATAAATCAAGATGTCGTCGATAAACACAATCATGAACTTGTCCAAGTACGGCTTGCAAACTCTATTCATCAAATCCATAAAAACTGCAGGTGCGTTTGTCAAACCAAACGGCATAACAAGGAACTCGTAGTGTCCATAACGAGTTCTGAAGGCTGTCTTCGGGATACTCTCCTCTTGTATCCTTAACTGATGGTATCCAGATCGAAGGTCGATCTTTGAATAAAAGCTTGAACCTTGCAGTTGGTCGAATAGATCATTGATTCTTGGCAGAGGGTATCCATTCTTGATCGTCAGCTTGTTCAATTCTCTGTAGTTGATGCACATACGAAAACTACCGTCCTTCTTCTTGACAAACAGAACTGGAGCTCCCCAAGGCGAGAAGCTTGGTCGGATAAATCCCTTGTCTAACAACTCTTGAAGTTGTGTTGACAGTTCCTGCATCTCAGACGGAGCAAGTCTATAAGGTGCCTTAGCCACAGGCGCGGCGCCTGGAACTAAATCGATGTGAAACTCTACTTGCTTCTGAGGTGGCAGTCCAGGTAAGTCCTCTGGGAAGACTTCTGGATATTCCCTCACGACAGGGATGTCTTCTATTCTTGGCTCAGCAGCCTTCTTATACACAATGTGTGCCAGGAAGGCAACACATCCCTTCTGCAAACACTTTCGCGCTTTCAGGCAGCTGATAATCCTTAACGGCGTATCACGCTTCTCCCCGTGAACCACAATTGTTTCGCCATCTTCGGTTGGGATACGAACGACCTTTTCGTGACAAACTATCTCAGCCTTGTTGCCTGATAACCAATCCATTCCTACCACCACGTCGAAGCTTCCCAACTGGACTGGTAGTAGATCCAGAGCAAACTCGCGCTCTCCCAATTCGATCACACAACCTCTGATTACTTCATTAGATTCTACTAACTTCCCATTAGCCAATTCGATTGAGTACGGAATATCTAATTTACTAGCGGCTAAACCAAGCATATTCTTATATTCTAACGACACGAAGCTATAATCGGCACCAGTATCAAATAAGACGGATGCATAGCGTTGGTTTACAGGGAACGTACCAGTGACAACATTGGGATCCTGGCGCGCCTCCCTTGCTTCAATATGAAACACTCTTCCATGGGCTTGGTTTAACTCTGGGCAGTTCCTTTTAAAATGCCCAATATCTCCACAGTTAAAGCATCCAAGTCTTTGCCCGTTTCCACCAGCTTGATCATTCCTCTGGTTACGATTCACGGCGCCCGCTTAATTAGCATTGTTGCCTTGATTCCCGTTTCCTCCATTGTTCCCCTGGGCGATTCCCAATACCGCCACGATTATTATTTCTATTCCCAAATCCTCCTTGGCCTCCCTGGCCAGCACTAGCCCAACAGGAATCCTTCAAGTGACCAGTTTTTCCACAAGCTTCACATACTTTTGGCCCGCATCGGCCAGAATGGTGACGCTGGCAGGTGTTGCACTTGGGTTGGGTGCCCATATATCCTTTTCCTTTCTTCCCACTACCAGCTGTAACCTGAGCTGGCACGTTCGGCTCTCCTTTCTTAACAATCCCACTAGTGCCTTGTTTGAAGTTCGAGAACTTCCGTTTGTTACCTCCGGATGACTCGACGTGAGTCTCTTTCTTCTTTGTCTCGATCTCACCAAACTTGTTCAGGCGAATAGCCTCCTCTGTGAGAGCCACGCTCAAATCGATTGCCTCAGTAATTGTCGCAGGCTTGGATGAGGTCACCATGCTTATGATTTGAGGAGCTAATCCCCAAATGAAACGTTCAATCCGCTTGAACTCCGGAGTGACCATGTAGGGTACCACATGCGATAAGTCATGGAACCTTTGAACGTATTCCGCGATCTTTGGACCTTCCATTTTCAAGTGCCAGAACTCAGTTTCCAATCTTTGGATTTCCGCGCGAGAGCAGTACTTCCTGCGCATAAGTTCCTTCAGTTCGGTCCAGGTTAGTGCGTAGGCAGCAGCTTCACCAAGTGTCTGTACTTGCAGATTCCACCAAGATAGGGCTCCATCCAAAAATAGCCCCGAAATGTAGGTGACTTGCTGGTCTGGTGCACATTTGCTCATGCGGAGAACAGATTCAGTCTTCTCGGCCCAACGAACAAAAGCGACAGCACCTCCTGTGCCATCAAAGTTGACCGGTTTGCAGTCTAGAAACTGCTTGTAGGTGCACCCTGCACATATGTTACAACATATGATCGGCATTAGCATCATTGCTATAGATATCCAATTGGGTCATGGTATGTCTTAATGACTTAGTATTACCATGAGGTGGATTGTTGTTGCCATTGTTGTTTGAGCTGCTTCCGCTGGGTCCTCCCTGCGAGGCGGCGTATTGCGCGATGGCAGCAGCGATGACTTGTTGGAGTTCTGCCTCATTGGTAGGCAACGGCGTTTGACGTCTCGGCGGCATCTTCTAAAAGATGGGTTTATGTCGGTCAGGCCATAATAAAGATCCCATGTTATAATACATACGCTTTATTATGATAGTAATAGTACATAACATCTCATGTTATAATCATATCAATCACACAACATCCCATGTCACAAACATTAATCACACAACATCTCATGTCATAGAATATAAGTAACCAAATCAAGCATCAAATATGATGAGAATACTGCGATTGCCATATATTGAGACCACATAGTAAGCGTACAAGTACATCACAGTGTCATACAACATCAGTCGACTAAGGGCTACATCACCCTAGTCCAAAAACTACATCAAATCAGTGTCAATACATCAAATACATGTCAACAAAAGTCAGAATCATAATGTAGTCTCCAAAAATGCTGTGCAGTCTAAAGCATTCGCCATCTTCTCACTAACGTCTATCCATACGGTACTGAAGAGCTCTACACGGATGGCGGTGGAGGAGGGGGAAAGTGAGTGTAAAACAAGCGACGCAAAAGGAGCCAGTCCTCCTCCATGGCTCTCTGGGTACGCAACCAAGAAGCAACTTGCTGCTCAAGTGCCAAAAGGCGTGCAGCATAGTCTGGTGGTAAAGGTCGAGAGGGCTGCAAAGGAGAGTGGGTCTGACCCTGGCACTGACACGGCGGCGGCTGGGCTCTCTCAAGCTCCTGAATGCGCTGCGTGTGTGCCTCGTGCTGGGCGACAAAAGACATCAAAACGTCCTCAATAGTATACCCCATATGAAAAGAATGGTAGGGGTCAGTCGGTGGCATAACAGAAGGTGATGACCAGAGAAACGGCTCACTGGTGGGATCAAAAGGTGCCACATGAAATGGAGAAACAGGGGGAAAAGTAGCAGACGGTGGCATAGCAGGGATAGGTACCGGTACATGTCCAAAAGTGTGAGCCGAAGAACCCTCTCCAGGTCGAGCTGGAGGTGTGTACTGTGCAAATGAAAAAGAGAAATCAACGTGACGTGCATCAGTGGTATGAGGAGGAATAGGTGGAACCTCATCATCAGCAGGAATCCACCCACACTGGGTGTGCTCATCTCGTGGGTCAATCCGTGCCTCAAAAAGTGCTCGATCAAACTGTACAGGCATAGGATCATGGTGAGGTGCAACAAGAGGGTCAACTGGTGCATCAGCAATAAGTGGGGGATCAACATGATCAGCAGCAATAACGTGATCGCCCTCCAACAACGGGGCATCCACCGGGTGATCATCAATAGGTAGGTCAGCAATCACAGGATCAATAAACATGCCAGCATGAGCAGGGTCATGCTCAAGCACTGGGTCAGGAGCAGGGTCTAGTGGCTGCTCGGGATCAACGAAGGCCATCTCAAAATCAAACTCAGGGTCGATGGGATCAACTGGGTCAACTGGGTCGACTGGATCCTCCATAGGCTGATCCATGGGTATAAACTCTATATCCTCATCTGGGTCGAATCCTGGGGGAAAGACAGGATCGGAATCCTCCAAATCATCGTGGTCAAAAGCAAAACTAGGAATAGGGGCAACAGAGGATGCCTGGTCGGGATCTGATCCAGGAGAAAAGTGCTGCGCACTCTGAGTGTGTGAAGGTGCGGAGGCCACAGACTCGAAAGAGTCTGGGACCGGAGAGTGAGCAGGTGACTCCTCGGCGGGAGCATCTGCGATTATCAAGAGATCACCAACAGTAAGAAGGGCCTCGCCCTGAACATCCTCCTCTAAGGGTTCATCATCATACGGATCGACGTCGTCATCATCGTCGGCGTCGAGAAGCAAATCGTAAGCAGGATATGAAGCAAGTGGTATGGGAGCAGGGATCTCTACTAACGGTAGGTCCCCGGCCAAAGGGCCATCAGCGAGCTCATCAGCACCATCAGGTAAAGCAAAGGGCTGAAAGTCGTCCTCGTCCGTGCTAGTAACGTCGGATGTGTGGACCTCGTGCTCTGAAGACTCTAGGTCGTCTGATACTATAGGTCTAGGTCCTGTGGTGTCTGAGTCACCTGTGCCAGAGGTGTCCATGGTGTCTGTAACATAAATACAAACATGCACAAACAGTCAATCATACAATCAAATAATCACATAAGTCACCAAGTAAGTATTCAAATAATTCTCCTAGTCCCACTAGCCTCCCAGCCTCTCAGACTGCTCTTCCTAGTCCCACTAGCCAATTCTCCTAGTCCCACTAGCCAATTCTCCTAGTCCCACTAGCCAATTCTCCTAGTCCCACTAGCCAACTACCTCGATCTCCCAGACCGAGCCTCGGCCTCCAAGACCGAGCCTCAGCCTCCAAGACTGAGCCTATAAATAATAAATAAAATGTGCTCAACATTTGTTTATAAAAGTTTTAGATCTGGACTTAAGTGGTATGCAGTAAAAATGTTTTCGTGAGAGCCCTAGTGATCATAGTCTAGACTCGAGAAAGAATCTTAGTTCGCTATGATCAGAGCTCTGATACCAAGCTGTCACACCCTGGCTTTGCGGAAGCGTGGTTAATTTGGTGTGACTTCTTAATACCATAGCTTAACCATAACAAAGCTATATGAAATAAAATCATGCAAGATCATCCATAGATTTAAGTTTTAAAACCGAAGTAACATAACATTGTCTTAGGGACTTACAACATCATAACATAAAACATTGTTTTGAAAGACATAAACATCAACATGAATAAAACGCAGTTTAAGATTTGTGACTCGTCCAGGAAAAAGTCACATTTCCTAAACCGGGATGACCTCGGAACCCATATGCAGCGGGAAAACATAACATACCGCGCCAGATCTTTAATTCCCTGAAATACATGTAAGTTGGAAAAAATCAACAATGATGTTGAGCGAGTTCATGTGTAAGTGAGTATGTAAAACACTTGTAAGTATAAAAATCCCTGGTATGTAGCAGATAAGGAAAAAGAGATCACCAATGGCTTGCAAGACCATTGATATGTGTGAAGTGTAAGTAGGAAGACTCAAACCTAGCAGATTTCGCGTTGGGTACAAAGTCACCCCGAGGTCCGTTCTGGTTGGGCCTGGGGTTGGGCTCGCTACACCCAGATAGATCTACCGCTTACGTCCCTCGGTCCTACAATGAGGATTAATGGCCTCCAGTTTCTGCCTACCCACTCACATGATCTAAGTAGTAAACCTCCTTACGCTAACCATACCATGTATAAAGTACTTGTAATCAAAGTAACATGTATTTCACCCCCGCAGTTTAGAAAACTGAAAACAGTTAAGAGAAAAGGAGGACATGAACTCACTGTGGTGCGTCTCTACCAAGTATGTCTCCTGATCAAGCAGCTGTGTGACGACCTACACGTACTAATTCTATTAGACGGACGGCCGTGCCTTAGCTTTATGGTTTAAGTTGTTGGGAAATAGTTAGACAACTATTTCGTGTTTACATTCTGTATATACTTGGTAGTTATTTTCCTTCCCAAGGATGGGGGATTTAATACATGTGTTTTCGAAATATATTATTAAGTCTCACTTAAAATATATTTTATTTCTAACTCCAAAATATAAATATTCTTCTCAAAAATATTATATTTTCTATTACATAACTTTTCCAAAATAATACCTTGACAAAAATACGCGTTAAGTCATATTTTCTCAAAATGCGTAAGTTACGTTTTAATGATCGAGTGGTAATAATAATTACCGGTGTAACTTATATATTTATCGTAGAGACGTTCGTATTATTTTGGATTCGTTAACATTTGATAGTATTATTTTTACCCTAAGAATAATACTAGTATTTTCACAAAATAATCATAAGCACCTGACAAGTGTCGTTAAGAAAAATATATACTAAATATATATTTATCAAGTTTTATTTTGTGAAAATCCCACCTCCGATGTTTTGTAAATATAGTCGTGGCGAAACTTATATTTTGAAAACATGTCGAAAAGTATTTCTAACACTTATCGTGAAAATATTTCTAAGTGTTAGGTTTTTGGAAAAATTTCGCCAGAGTTTCCTCTGTAACTGGAGGTGGCCACGCTTTTAAGCGTATCATTTTCTTTTACAAATCAAACCAACAATTTTCTCAATCAACATAAGCATTATTCAAACCATCAAACTAGTCAAAATAGATGTAAATCGCAAAAATACATGAACTTGCGGTTTTTCCAAAATATGTAGTATCTTTCCATTATTTTTAGTGGATCTTTTGTATAAATCAACCCAGTTTCGTGAAAGTCTCGTTTTAAAGAAAATAAATTTCCACAACTTCTTGTCAACATTTACAAAAATAGTTCTTTCGTCAAAACTTTGTGTTACACAAGTGTTTACACACTTGTGTGTTCTAAAAACCATTCGTGTTAGTGTAAGATCCGTCTTTAGAAAACATGATTTCTTTGATACTTGGTTCTTTGAAAATACCGTTTGTAGATCCGTAGATCTACTAGTTTTAAACACTATTTCACAAGTAAAATCGCTTTTACCCAAGTTCATGATTCGTGCGTGGTAGAGTTTCATCCTTTAACCCTCGTTACTTCTAAAACAACCTTATGTCATGATCCAAGGTCATGACCAATCCGGGTTAAATGACGATCCGAGCTACCACAACATAGATCGGGTTCAAATAATCACACAAATCAATTACTACAAGATTTACACAACATATGAGCTTTTAACCATCACTTTTAGTGTTTTAAGTAGACTTTTGTGTGTCATCTTGTATGTTTACGAGTTTTAACCGTTACATATCATATTAACCACTTTAAAATGGTTCGAGAAGGTGATTTAAGCAACTTACTACTAGCTCGAGGCTAGGGAAGAATCTAAGCGCAAAATGAGTGGATAAAAGCAATGTAGTGAGGTCCTTCGCCTTCCGATTGCACCAAGGTTCCTTATACGCGATCCTTAACACTTGTATGAGCTTGGAAAGGGAAGATCAAAACTCGAAAATGATGGATGGGGGTGGGGTGTGTTCGGTCGAGAGCTCTAGGAGAGGGAGAGAGTGTGTGTGAGTTGTGGTGTTAAGTGTGTGTTATGTTGGATTAAGCTCATTACTTATAGACAAAGATTAGGTTATGGTCCAAAGGATTTTGTGTCATTTAGATACTAAACATATGGATTAAAATAATAATTTGGAGGACAAAGTATGCCCCCCCTCTTGGGGACGGTTGGTTAAGGGGGGGGGGGGGGTTAGCTAGTTCGATTCCAACTAGACACCAAGTATTAGTTAGGCTAATCTAGTTAAGTTAAGTGATTAACCCGGTTAGTAGTGTGTTGTGCTCTACAGTGGGTGTTAGGGTATTCAGGGACCCTAACTGGCTCAGAAAAAGATAAATAATGTTATTAACAATATTTTCATGTTCCGGGTATAGTCCGGTTGTTCGGTTGGATAGAGATCCGTTAAAGTGCTTAGCAAAGCTTTAAAGTGTCGTTGTTATTATTTTTAGTGGCACAACTTATTCCTCCAAAGTGTCAGGAATATTTTCCTCATGTTTTGGCACTTTATTAGTTAGCTAAATGCTGAATTATTATGTAAAGTGCTGAATTTTGTGCTTAGAGCACGTTTTAGGCACATCCAGTCATTGTAACTTATTCCTAGAGACGCAGTTCTACAACCCTTGTATTCCTACACTCACCACTAGTGTAGCAAAATATTCTTGGCTCATACAGGCCTTAGAGGCAGTGTCTGCCTGATGCTGGCTTATCAGCATTTTCAATAGGTTATCCGTTTATAGTGCTACTGTGCTTTTTGTGCATCATGTTTGTCACTAAGGTTCAGCATGTAAATAATGTAGTGACGATAAGTAAAGTATGATGCAGGTATATGCGTGTATCAGAAATCAAGTAGCAGTTCATCAGTAATTTCAAACAAGCACAGTAATTAAGCAGTAATTAATTATTAATTAAGACGTACGGATACCTGGTTTAGTGAGGGTTGTCACACTATGTCCAATGTAGACCACCAAATGTGTATATCAATGTCAAAATGTTTATGTTTAATGTAAATCATGTAATGTGTAACCAAAAATGTCATGTATGGTAAGTGAAATATATCAACTAAACCATATGTAAAATGCACAAAAACAAGGTATTGAAGTAAACATAGTTTAAATCAAAGTTATGTTTTGTGTAACAAATGCATGCTATACTGATACAAAAATTTATGCGGTATGTTAACGTATACATTCAAGCCTTGAGACAGTCGGATAACCCTTTCAGTCAAGGTTATCAAAAGAAATGTTTTCGGATTCAGTCATTCCTTACATCCAAACAAACCCGGGATGTCAGGAATGGGATTTGTCAAGTCCTATGGTACCACTACTTACTACCGAGCGGCGTAGCAAATGTTAATGAATGTAATAAAGACCCGTTTGTGCAAACCAAATGTTATAGCAGTTGTATGCATGTCATATGAAAACAATGTACTAAGTATGCTAAGTTAACATACAAAGCAGAGAAATCATGTAAATCAATGTGCTAGCATGTTATCAGTCAACATACATGGCAGAAATGTAATGTAAAACGATGTACTAAGTATGCACACAATGGACATACATAGCATGAAATGTAATGAAATCATGTACTATAATGTACTAACAAACATAGCAGGTATATGATATGAAAACAGGAAAGCATGAAAGTAACAAGTAGGCACATGTGTTTCACCCCAAAACAGTTTGGAAAACAGTAAAAGAGGGGTTTATGTACTCACTTGAGATTGTTCAGTAGGCCTTGAGTGACAACCAAACAATGCTAAAGATCACGGAATTAAACGGCACCTAATATAGGTAACTATGTTAATAAACCGGACCTAAATCGGAAGATCGGGTAGCATGAGGGTTCGTAAACCAAACGAGTATGGAAACTCGTGTAATATGGTTTAACAAAGCCTACATACTAAATGAAACCTAACATAAGTGCTTTCGAGCCATCGCGACCCATTAAGGTAGCTTATGCTACTTTAACGCGTCGTTCGCGTGAAACGCGTTCGGACCGCCTAACTAGTCCTATGACAAGTGTTATATGCCTAAACATGTTGTATAATTAGTTATGTGACAAAAGTTTAGGTTACATATGCTAAATTACCAATTATACATGAAAAGGGTATTCTGGTAATTTACCTAAGGCATATAAACTACCTATCATACAACTACTTAAACGATGTGACCATAAGGTATAACCTCGGAAGGTTATTCCCTATACACTATGGTCACCTAATGTATTTGGTCGGATCCTAATGATCGACCAAATGGGTCGGGTTCGAAGGTATAAGTGATTTATTAGATCGCTTACCCTACGACCCTAGACAACGTGGTAATCAGTAGGCATAGTCACAAGGGACTATAACCATCATGATTACAATCACGTTGCGAAGTTCAAATGAACTTCGCATTGACCATAAACTGGTCAACGCAGAAAGTCAAACAAAGTTTGACTTTCGGACTCGAAAAGCAATAAAAGAAAGAAAAGAACGAAAGAATACTTACGAAGGGTCCCCGAATGTTAATTTCGATCCAAGTAACTCAGGTATGAAACAATGGTTTCAACTTAGAGTTTCTCAAATCAAAATTCTTGTGGGTTTTGCAAATGAAGGCATGGGGTATTTATAGTTTTTCCCGAACCGTTAGGATCGTTTCTTGGAAAACGTGATCGAATCTTGGCCATACACTTGCACCCATGGTATTGTAATACCATGTGCCCACAATACCAGCCCATAGATTCCCCAAAACCATGTGCAACAAGTGGAACGGACCAGATTCGATGTTTCTGAATTTCTGCTGTCTGAAGACCCCTTACGGACCGTAAGGATAAGGCTTACGGTCCGTAAGCCTCCAAGTTTGGCAGATTTACATATTTGGTCCCTGTAGTTGTTTAGAGCTATTTCCGACACGTTTAAGGCCCGTTAACCCCATTTCAAAGCTCTAAAATGAAGTTAAAGTATAGGGAACTTAAAATGTGCTCAAAAATATCTCAGATGTCGGTTCGTTTGGCTGTATGATCGCGATGTTCGCTTAATTACGACGGAATGCGCATAAGCGCGAAAAACGATCCAAATGGCGTGACGAATGGATTTTTCTCATGCCAAACACTAAAATAAAATATTTTAGTGCTTACATAAATTTTTAGATGTCCGGATGTATTCAGAACGTGAGTTATGCGCAAAAGTGCAAACTTGTGCACTTTTTGACACTTTTAGTCCCTGAATGACCCAAAAGTTTATTTTAGCACACCGAACCCCTCAAAGCCTATTTATAAGCTATGTAAAGGATATTTGTGGTATGTTTAACTTATGGTCATGTTCCGGAATGTCTGTTACAGTTCAAATTGGCATACTTTCGCAGTTTGTCAAATTTAGTCCCTGTAAGCGAATTAACTTGTTTTAGCCATACCAAAGCCTTCAAAACTTATTTCTAAATTATGTAAAGGTTATTTAAGGTATGTTAAGTATATGTTGATGTTCTGGAGTATTTTTCGCATTAAACTGATTACGTTTACGCATCAGTTTGCGTATAACTCTCCAGAAAGCGATGTAGAGTTTGGAATTGAATAAAAGTCAAAACATGAAAAATGTAAAACACAACCAAACAAACATTGGGATCAAATAACATTGTTTTATTGATAATAGAACTGTTCATAATGATTACAAGCACAGATGTTACAGTCTCCCCTACTTGTGGAAATTTCGTCCCGAAATTTATTTAGAGGAAACTCGTGGGAAAAGATGCGGATACTTCGCCTTCATTTGATCTTCGCGTTCCCAAGTAAACTCGGGTCCACGTTTAGCTTCCCAGCGAACTTTGACCAAAGGAATGCGCTTGCGTTTAAGCCACTTGACTTCACGTTCCATGATTTCCACAGGCTTCTCAACAAATTTCAGTGTTTTATCAACACGAATTTCGTCAAGTGGTATGTGGAGGTTCTCATCAGCTAAACACCTCTTGAGATTGGACACGTGAAAAGTTGGATGAACATTTCCAAGTTCAGGAGGTAACTCAAGTCTGTAGGCTACCTTACCGATTCTTTCGACGATCTTGAATGGTCCGACGTATCTAGGTGCAAGTTTTCCTTTCTTTCCAAATCTGATCACACCTTTCCAAGGTGAGACCTTAAGTAATACTCGATCATCGACTTGAAATTCCAAGGGTTTGCGTTTTGGATCCGCGTAACTCTTTTGACGGCTTCTAGCTGTCTGAAGGTTATCACGAACTTTCTTGACCTTATCTGTTGTCTCTAAAATGAGGGCAGGTCCAGTAAGTTGAGCCTCACCGATTTCATTCCAGCAGACTGGTGAACGACATTTTCGACCATAGAGAGCCTCGAAAGGAGCCATTTTGATGCTGGTGTGATAACTGTTGTTGTAGGAGAATTCAATTAACTGAAGATGTGAATCCCAACTACCACCAAAATCGATCACACAAGCTCTAAGCATATCCTCCAGAGTCTGGATTGTTCTTTCAGATTGACCATCCGTTTGCGGATGATAAGCTGTGCTCAGATTAAGTTGGGTCCCCATAGCAGATTGCATGGTTCTCCAAAAATGAGAAGTGAAACGAGCATCTCTGTCAGAAATGATGTTCAAAGGAACACCATGTCGAGCTACAATTTCATCCACAAAGATTTTTGCAAGTCTGTCAGCAGGAAAATCCTCACGAATTGGCAAGAAATGTGCTGACTTAGTAAGACGATCAACGACTACCCAGATAGCATCATGACCATTCTTTGTGCGTGGAAGTTTGGTAACAAGATCCATAGTAATGTTTTCCCATTTCCAAACTGGGATCTCTGGTTGCACCAATAAACCCGAAGGACGTTGATGTTCAGCCTTAACCTTAAGACAAGTAAGGCATTTTGATACGTATAAGGCAATGTCTTTCTTCATACCAGGCCACCAATACTGAATACGAAGATCCTTATACATCTTATCTGAGCCCGGATGAATAGAATATCGAGACTTATGGGCTTCATCCATAAGCAAGGTACGAAGATCATCCTGGCTTGGGACCCACAAACGGTCCATGAAGTAATACGATCCATTGTCCTTCAGTTCAAGAGCAGGTGTTATGTGATAAGGAAATTCCTTATCCATTAAACCTTGTGAAACACAAGACTGTTGAGCCTGAGAAATGCGGGCTTGGATATCAGATCGAGCTTGAATAACAGATTGAACATGAACACAAAGAAGCTTAGTACGTTCCTTACGACTCAATGCATCGGCTACGACATTCGCCTTACCAGGATGGTAGCGAATTTCGCAGTCATAGTCGTTTAAAAGCTCAACCCAACGTCGTTGTCTCATGTTAAGTTCTTTCTGATTGAAGATATGCTGAAGACTTTTGTGGTCCATGAAAACCACACATTTTGTCCCGTACAAATAGTGTCTCCAGATCTTGAGAGCGAAAACAACTGCACCCAACTCAAGATCATGAGTGGTGTAGTTCTTCTCATGTATCTTCAACTGCCTCGATGCGTATGCTATGACTTTGTTCCTTTGCATCAGAACACAGCCAAGACCCAATTTAGATGCGTCGCAATAAACGACGAAATCATCATTGCCCTCAGGCAAAGTCAGAACAGGCACGTCACAAAGTTTCTGCTTCAAGTGTAGAAAAGCTTCCTCTTGTTTGAATCCCCAGTCAAAGGGCTTGTTCTTCTGAGTTAGAGCAGTTAAAGGAACTGCAATCTTTGAGAAGTTCTCAATGAAGCGGCGGTAATAACCCGCTAGACCAAGAAAAGAACGAACTTCAGTAGGAGTAGTAGGCGTATCCCAATCCTTGATCGCACTGATCTTGGAGGGATCTACATGAATACCTTGCTCGTTGATAATATGTCCCAAAAATTGAACTTCTTTAAGCCAAAATTCGCACTTGGAGAATTTGGCGAAAAGTTGCTCTTTCTTCAGGAGTTCTAGAGTAAGACGAAGATGCTGCTCGTGATCAGCTCGCGTCTTAGAGTAAATCAAGATGTCGTCAATAAAACAATGACGAACTGATCCAAATAAGGTTTGCAGGCCCTATTCATTAAGTCCATGAAAACAGCAGGAGCATTATTCAAACCGAATGGCATGACTGTGAATTCATAATGCCCATACCGAGTATGGAACGCTGTCTTGGGAATATCTTCTTCTTGCACCCGAAGTTGATGATACCCAGAACGTAGATCAATCTTTGAAAAATAGGAAGCGCCCTGTAACTGATCAAAGAGATCGTCTATGCGTGGTAGGGGATATCGATTCTTGATGGTAAGCTTGTTAAGCTCACGATAATCGATACACATCCTAAAGGATCCATCCTTCTTCTTGACAAAAAGAACGGGAGCACCCCATGGTGAAAAGCTAGGACGGATAAAACCTTTGTCAGAGAGCTCCTGAAGCTGCTCAAACAACTCTTGCATCTCAGATGGTGCAAGACAATATGGAGCTCTGGCAATGGGATTTGCACCAGGTACGAGATCAATACGGAACTCGACTTGGCGTGCTGGAGGTAGACCAGGTAAATCTTTAGGGAATACTTCAGAATAATCCTGAACGACAGGAATATCTGAAATAGACTTACCTTTGCCTTTATCTGCTGTAACATGTGCTAAGAAGGCCACATAGTTCTTCCGCAGATATTTCCGAGCTTTAAAACAAGACATGAGCTTGAGACCATCAGACGGTTTCTCACCTTGAACCTGCAGGATCTCGCCTGTCGAAAGCGGCACATGAACGATCTTCTCGAAACAAACTACCTCTGCGCGATGCTTGGATAACCAATCCATACCCACAATAACGTCAAAGCTTCCAAGTTGCATAGGCGTGAGGTCGATAGGAAAAAGATGGTCGTTAAGGTTCAACTGGAAGTTGCGAAGAACAGAATTAAGAACAATGGGTTCACCATTAGCAACTTCTACTGTCAAAGGTTTACCTAGTTTTGTTCTAGACACGCGAAGCATTGGCTCAAAAGACAATGACACAAAACTCTTGTCGGCACCAGAATCGAAAAGAACAGATGCAGGCTGATTATTAATAAAGAACGTACCGTTCACCACATTATCGTCCGCCTGCGCCTCTTGGGCATTCATGTTAAAGGCTCGGCCTCGAGCCGGAGCCTGAGCCTGATTCTGGTTTGCATTCTGATTTTGGTTGGCTAGCCTTGGGCACCGGTTTCTGTAGTGGGTCAGATCCCCACAATTGTAA
This sequence comes from Helianthus tuberosus, assembly GCA_030545235.1. Taxonomy (NCBI): domain Eukaryota; kingdom Viridiplantae; phylum Streptophyta; class Magnoliopsida; order Asterales; family Asteraceae; genus Helianthus; species Helianthus tuberosus. The sequence continues at coordinate 30,612 of JARYGA010027622.1, read as the reverse complement.
CAAGCACCTGGTGGGTATTGTGGTCGTGCAGCTTGACCCTGTTGTGGAGCAGGAGGCTGAGCAACTTGTTGAGCCGGGTTCTGAACTGCGCGATTCTGAGCAAACCGACAAACATCGGCAAGATGACCTGACTTCCCACAGTTAGTACAGAAACGACACTGATGTTGCGGCTGATGGTGACTGTTGCATCTATTGCACAAGGGTGCATTCCCTGAATAGGGTTTCTTTGCTGGAAGCTGTGCGGGTTGGTTGGGAGCTGCCTGGTTAGCTTGGGCAGTGACAGCAAAATTTTGGGAAGCCTTACGCTTCCTTGACCCTCTTGTAGAACCAGAGTTCTTTCCATTCTTGTTTTGACCTTTCTTGCTATCTTCCTTGTCAGCCAACTGTTTCTTGCCCTTGTCACCCTTCCTGTGTAACTTATTCTTCCGAATCTGCGACTCAGTCAAAGTCGCAGCTAACTCGATAGCCTGACGGAGTGTGGCAGGGTTACTACCAGTAAGGATGTCTTGCACTGAGTCAGGTAGGCCGTCGATGTACCTTTCGATAGCCTTGTCGAGTGGGGTAACCATTGTCGGGCAAAGCAGACTCAACTCCTCAAACCTATCAGTATATGCCCTGTGCTCACCACTATCTTGCTTCAAATCATCAAATTCCTTCTCCAAAGCTCGCTGCTCATGACGAGGACAGAATTCCCTCATCTTAAGGGCCCTAAGTTCGGCCCAAGTTTGTACTAGAGCAACTTCTGCACCCCGGTCTCTCATAACCCCGTTCCACCATGTGAGAGCCCTCTTCTGAAACACACTCAAAGAAAACTCGACCTTGCGATTGTCCGGGCACTGCACGTGGCGAAAAGTATTCTCAATGCTCTCGAACCATTGAAGAAGCCCAGTCGCTCCTTCAGAACCACTAAACTTGAGTGGTTTAGCCTGGTTAAAATCCTTGTATTTGCATGGAACATTGTTGTTGTTGTTGGCTTGGTTCCATTGAGCAAAGAGATTTGGAAATTGAGCAGCCATCTGCTGCGCAATGATTTCTGCCAGTTCGGCAGTCGCTATCTGGTTATCGCGTCGAGGAGGCATTCTAAAAGAGGAAAACATGAAAAGAAACGAGTGAGATGTTTGGATGAAAAGAATGAGATGAAACAAAATCAACAAAAGCAAAGATGGTGGTCATTCGTCCGCATTACCAAGCAAACAAACGACACACAGTGACTAATCAAAGTAAATGGGTCAAAAATAATGTATCGTGAAGACATGCTCGCCTATAAGTGAACACTCATCCCAAGAATTCCCAGGTAAACACAACTGGTCTCGCGTCTGATGAGATATATACGAAGTGCTTGCCTAGACAGAAAACCCAGAATACAGGCATTCACCCTTCCAGTTTGCACGTGTTCACATTATTTAAAACCCAAAACCTTGACAAGATTTTGAAAACTCAAAGGGGTTCAAAACCATATAACAGAAGGTTCAAAACCTTGTAATAAATCATCCAAAAACAGATGATTATTTTTCAAAAATCGTTTCGGAAAAATTTGGTTTTTGTTCTGATAATCACCTAAGGATAGGTGATATGCATGTTTTAAGATCTAAACACAAGATAACTTGTGTTAGGGTCCTAGAAAAGTTATAGTCTAGGTCAAAGCATTACTAATAACCTAATTCCCTATAACCATTGGCTCTGATACCAACTCTTCTGTCACTCCCCGACCACGTATAGCATACAAGACGTGGCGGAAAACGTCGGGGAGTGTTGTAACAGAATTATTGTTTCACAACCATGGCATACAAAGTTATATTTTATTTATTAAACAAGAGTGTTACATTGTCTTAAACTGGAAACATAGAGTTTATAACATAATTAAACAAGTCTATCTCCATTTTATGTCTCTAAGGCACAGGTCCGCCCTAGTGTCACGATCAACATCCTACGCAAAAGCTCCTGAAAACACATGTGAAGATAGGTACGTCAGCATAAAAATGCCTGTGAGATACATAGGTTTTGTGAAAATAGGATTCATGACTTAAGTTTAAGAAAAAGTTGTTTAGTAACAGTCAGTCATGAACCTTGTAAGTTGTTTTGTTTTGTAATTCATTCAAAAAGCAATGATATGTATAAATAAGAGAATAATGTAAGGTTAAATGAATAACCAAGTAAAATGAGTTTGTATAAGATATGTTGTTTTGTAAATCAATGTCTAGTGAAAATAAGTTGTTATTGTACAATGTAATATGTCAAATATTGAAATGATTTAAGTAACGCTACGACATGTAATATCATACAAACACTTATATATAGGAAGTACCAGTGGCGTATCCACCATGTTTGTATCATATTACACACGCCTTGTTACTCAAATCACTTACCCAAACCAACCACCAATGTATTGTTCATGTATAAATCAATTGTCATGTGTTAGTGTGTAAACCATATCAAAATGTCTATGTCCAATGTAGACCACCAAATGTGTATATCAATGTCAAAATGTTTATGTTTAATGTAAATCATGTAATGTGTAACCAAAAATGTCATGTATGGTAAGTGAAATATATCAACTAAACCATATGTAAAATGCACAAAAACAAGGTATTGAAGTAAACATAGTTTAAATCAAAGTTATGTTTTGCGTAACAAATGCATGCTATACTGATACAAACATTTATGCGGTATGCTAACGCATACATTCAAGCCTTGAGACAGTCGGATAACCCTTTCAGTCAAGGTTATCAAAAGAAATGTTTTCGGATTCAGTCATTCCTTACATCCAAACAAACCCGGGATGTCAGGAATGGGATTTGTCAAGTCCTATGGTACCACTACTTACCACCGAGCGGCGTAGCAAATGTTAATGAACGTAATAAAGACCCGTTTGTGCAAACCAAATGTTATAGCAGTTGTATGCATGTCATATGAAAACAATGTACTAAGTATGCTAAGTTAACATACAAAGCAGAGAAATCATGTAAATCAATGTGCTAGCATGTTATCAGTCAACATACATGGCAGAAATGTAATGTAAAACGATGTACTAAGTATGCACACAATGGACATACATAGCAGAAATGTAATGAAATCATGTACTATAATGTACTAACAAACATAGCAGGTATATGATATGAAAACAGGAAAGCATGAAAGTAACAAGTAGGCACATGTGTTTCACCCCAAAACAGTTTGGAAAACAGTAAAAGAGGGGTCTATGTACTCACTTGAGATTGTTCAGTAGGCCTTGAGTGACAACCAAACAATGCTAAAGATCACGGAATCAAACGACACCTAATATAGGTAACTATGTTAATAAACCGGACCTAAATCGGAAGATCGGGTAGCATGAGGGTTCGTAAACCAAACGAGTATGGAAACTCGTGTAATATAGTTTAACAAAGCCTACATACTAAATGAAACCTAACATAAGTGCTTTCGACCCATCGCGACCCATTAAGGTAGCTTATGCTACTTTAACGCGTCGTTCGCGTGAAACGCGTTCGGACCGCCTAACTAGTCCTATGACAAGTGTTATATGCCTAAACATGTTGCATAATCAGTTATGTGACAAAAGTTTATGTTACATATGCTAAATTACCAATTATACATGAAAAGGGTATTCTGGTAATTTACCTAAGGCATATAAACTACTTATCATACAACTACTTAAACGATGTGACCATAAGGTATAACCTCGGAAGGTTATTCCCTATACACTATGGTCACCTAATGTATTTGGTCGGATCCTAATGATCGACCAAACGGGTCGGGTTCGAAGGTATAAGCGATTTATTAGATCGCTTACCCTACGACCCTAGACAACGTGGTAATCAGTAGGCATAGTCACAAGGGACTATAACCATCATGATTACAATCACGTTGCGAAGTTCAAACGAACTTCGCATTGACCATAAACTGGTCAACGCAGAAAGTCAAACAAAGTTTGACTTTCGGACTCGAAAAGCAATAAAAGAAAGAAAAGAACGAAAGAATACTTACGAAGGGTCCCCGAATGTTAATTTCGATCCAAGTAACTCAGGTATGAAACAATGGTTTCAACTTAGAGTTTCTCAAATCAAAATTCTTGTGGGTTTTGCAAATGAAGGCATGGGGTATTTATAGTTTTTCCCGAACCGTTAGGATCGTTTCTTGGAAAACGTGATCGAATCTTGGCCATACACTTGCACCCATGGTATTGTAATACCATGTGCCCACAATACCAGCCCATAGATTCCCCAAAACCATGTGCAACAAGTGGAACGGACCAGATTCGATGTTTCTGAATTTCTGCTGTCTGAAGACCCCTTACGGACCGTAAGGATAAGGCTTACGGTCCGTAAGCCTCCAAATTCGATGTTTCTGAATTTCTGCTGTTTCTGAATTTCTGCTGTCTGAATGACCCAAAAGTTTATTTTAGCACACCGAACCCCTCAAAGCCTATTTATAAGCTATGTAAAGGATATTTATGGTATGTTTAACTTATGGTGATGTTCCGGAATGTCTGTTACAGTTCAAATTGGCATACTTTCGCAGTTTGTCAAATTTAGTCCCTGTAAGCGAATTAACTTGTTTTTGCCATACCAAAGCCTTCAAAACTTATTTCTAAGTTATGTAAAGGTTATTTAAGGTATGTTAAGTATATGTTGATGTTCTGGAGTATTTTTCGCATTAAACTGATTACGTTTACGCATCAGTTTGCGTATAACTCTCCAGAAAGCGATGTAGAGTTTGGAATTGAATAAAAGTCAAAACATGAAAAATGTAAAACACAACCAAACAAACATTGGGATCAAATAACATTGTTTTATTGATAATAGAACTATTCATAATTATTACAAGCACAGATGTTACTGCTATTGCTCGGGAGATCCTTTCTTGCAATTCTGCCTCAGTAGTGGGATGTCTCGTCGTGGAGGCATCTTCTAAAAGAAGATCGCGTTGGTCAGGTCATAACAGTATAGTAAGTATGTAATACGCGCATGTAGTAACATTCATCAACACAATAACACATAACATCCCATGTCATAACACAAAACAAATAATCCAACAACGCATGTAATGAGAACGTTGCGATTGAGCTATCATATAACAAGACCACAAGTACAGTTTACAAGTTTTACAAATGTATCGTACATCAAAAGAGACCAAGGGTCACATCACCCTTGTCTAAATCGTCTAACAATATGCAACAACCAAAAGTCAAATGTCAAAAGTCATGAGTCATCATGTGGTCTTCAAAATGCTGTGCAATCAGGCTCAATAGCTGCGCTCTCATCAAAAGCATGGTATCTGCAACAAACCAAAAACCCCTAAGCTGATGGTGGGGGAGGAGGAGGTGGAGGAATGAAAAGCAAACGGCACATACGCGCTAACTCCTCCTCAAGCGTATGGACAAGCTGCAACAAACAAGCAATCTGCTGCTCCATCGTGAGAAAACGGATACCAAAATCCGGATAAGGAAACAGTGGAGCGGTGGAAAAGCAAACTGTGATGGATCAGCAAAAGGTGGAGGATGCGGGATCCTCTCGAGCTCAGCGACTCTCCAACTCAACATATCCTGCTGTAGCTGCAAGGATAAAAGTATATCATCCGTAGAGTACCCAACGTGAAAGGGATGGTACGGATCCGATAAAGGCATGACGTTGGGCGAGGACCACATGAATGGCTCGCCCGTGGGTGCAGAAGAAGAAGCAATGTGTGCAGCAGGTGCGAATGGGGGCATAAACGGAAAGGCTGCGGTCACAGGTGGTATGTGATCGTGCTGCTGACCTGAAGGTCCTTCCCCTGGACGGGGAAGAGGAATGTCCTGGAGAAAAGTGACGGGTAAATCTATGCGGTGAACGTCTGACACGTGAGGGTGAAACTGTGGGGCATCAACGGGTACCTGGACAGGTGCAAAAGGGGGAGTAACTGGTCGTACAAAAGGAGGATAGTCGTCATCGGCATCAATCCACCCGTTGCGGGTGTGAGCATATCTAGGGTCAACGTGTGTAGCAAATGGTGCATGATCAACAAACACAGGGACCGGGTCGGGCAAGGGAGGTGCAATAACTAGAACATCAACAGGGATAGGGTCGTGTACGGGTGGTAGGTCATGAGCAAGAACAGGCTCTGGTGCAATCTCCGGCTCTGGGTCAGCGGGAGTAAGCGGATGATCAACAGGTATATCCGGGAGCTGATCATCGGGAAAAACAGGTGCCTCAATAGGCTGCTCCTCAGGGATAAACTCCATCTCGTGGTCTGGATCAAAATCGTGTGGAAAAATAGGGTCAAACTCATCCTCAAACTCAACATCCTGATCATCGTTGTGTGGAAAGTCAGGAATGAACCCAAAACCCAGCTGTGGAACGTGCGCTTCAGACATAGCAGTGTCGGAATCAGTGTCTGTGGGATATCATTGTAATCCCAGTGCATGAAGAGTAGAAGACAACACGGACTCAAACGAGTCGGGACCAGACGGGTCAGATAAAACAGGAACCTCGACAGGTGGCAAAACAATGGCATCGACAACTGGAATCTCATCAACAGGTACAATAAGGTCATCAACTGGAATATCAGCAAGTGGAATAGCGACATCGTCATCAATCGGAGCCCAGCCATCCTGGTCATCCTCAGGGGGACCCTCGATGAAGAGATCGACGTCATCGTCCGGCATATCGTCAAGAGGTAGATCCTCATCAGGAAAAGCAGCTAGAGGAATAGGTGCAGGGATCTGAGCAAGAGGTAGATCCCTGTCAAGAAAACCATCAGCTAAAGGTAAATCATCTTCGAAATCCGGTAAGGCGAAGGGCTGAAAGTCATCGTCATCACTGCTCGTAGTATCTGAAGTGAAAACCTCGTCCTCTGGAAGGATCTCGTCGTCTGATACAATAGCTATCGGGTCTATAGTGTCTGACACTCCACTCTCGGAGGAAGATGACATGATGTCTGTGTCAAAACAATCACACATATGCACATATATCAATGATCATTAGATAAGCATGTAAGCAATGGCAATGTAAGCAAGTAATCATCCTAGCCTTCCCAGACTATCCCACCCAGTCTCTTAGACTGAACTCCCTAGTCTCTCAGACTAACTCCCTGGTCTCTAAGACCAACCTCCCAGTCTCTAAGACTAACTCCCTGGTCTCTAAGACCAACCTCCCAGTCTCTAAGACTAACTCCCTGGTCTCTAAGACCAAATCTCCCAGTCTCTAAGACTAAACCTCCCCAGTCTCTAAGACTGAACTTCCCCAGTCTCTAAGACTGAATTTCCCTAGTCTCTAAGACTGAATCTCCCCAGTCTCTAAGACTGAATTATAAACATAGCCTTTTTGAAATGTGTACTTGTGCCTTTTTGTTTGTAAAAATGTTTGTTTCCTGGATCTGGACATTTTGGGTATGCAATGAAAATATATTTGTGAAAACATTTTCGTGAGAGCCCTGATGATCATAGTCTAGGCTCGAGAAAGGATCCAAGTTCGCTATGATCGAGGCTCTGATACCAAGCTGTCACACCCTGACTTTTGCGAAAGCGTGGTTATTTGGTGTGACTTCTTAATACCATAGCATTCAATCATAACAATGCTATATGATAAAACCGAAAGATATTCATCCATTAATTACGTTTAGAAAATAACACAACAACTTGTCTTTGAAAACATCGATACCAAATTATGCTACAAACCATGACTTGTCTAATTGAGTTCAACAAGACTCCACAAAAGACTTTAATTAAAACTGGGTTTAGAAACATGTGTCCCGTCCAGGAATAGGACACACCTTCTAAACTCTACTACCCCGGATGACATCTTTTATTTAAACGCAGCTTGACGACACATGCATACCATTCCAGATCCACTAGTTTCCTGAAATACATGTAGTTTAAAAATATCAACAAAAAGTTGAGCGAGTTCATGTGTATGTCTGTGTGTATAAACCTTTGAAGTATGTCTTGTATGTATAAATGTCCCTGGTATGTAGCAATAAGGAAAAAGAGATCACCAATGGGTTGCAAAGCCAATGGTATATGTGAAAAGGTGCAGGAAAACTCAAACCTAGCAAATTTGTACCGGGCTTCCGGCTGGAAGACATAGTCACCTCTATGGGCCGCCCCGGCCTCATGGGTGTGGGCTCGTTACACCCAAATAGATCTATCACTCATGTCCATCGGTCCTACGACGAGGATTAATGGCCTTAAGTGTTGTGCCCACCCTTCACATGATCTAGTAGTAAATCCTCCTTAGGCTAACCATACCATGTATAAAAATGTCTGTAATAATTGTAACATGTATTCCACCCCCGAAGTATAAAACTGAAAACGGTAAAAGAAAAGGGGGACATGAACTCACAGTATTGCGTCCTCAGCTCGTAACTCGACTCTGTCAGCAAACACGACTACCTACAGTGTACTAACGTCTATTAGACGAACGGGCCGTGCCTTTGCTTAGTATTAATGTTTTGAGTTACGTTTCTTATATTATTCCGAGTTATAATTACTTGTCAAAATAATTAATATTTCAACTTAAATTATATTTAGTTTTGGAATAATTGTTTAAACAATATTTCTGTATTAATACTTCTCAAGTATTTAACTTCGTATTTTCCTTCCCAAGGATGGGGTATTTTATACATGTATCTTCGTATTATTGTAATTGTAATTTCCGAAATAATATATTTCTAAGTCTTACTTTTAGAAAATATATTTGTAAACTCATTTGTCCCAAAATAATGTATTGTCCCGAAAATATATATTTTTCCCAAAAATCATATATCTTCTAAATATACTATGAGAATATATTTTTATTTCCTAAAAATAATATATTTCTCCTTATCCAAAAATAATATATACCAAAAATATATATTTAACGGTATTGTTTTTGGATAATAAATTTCACGGTACTTTGTTAAGTTACGTAATATAACCATTTCAACGAGTATGCAAATAATCACACAAGTGTCTTAATATGTATATATATTCTAAATATATATGTTTACCCATTTTTATTTAAAAACACAACCTCCAATATTTGTATTTTTGTTACAAAAATTATGGCAAGGTTTATATCAAAGACTTATGATAAAAATATACTTGTAAATACTTGTTAGAAAATATTTTTCTAAGTGTTTATATTTTTAGAAAATTTCGCCATATAGTTTCCCCTAAAAACGGAGGTGTCCATGCTATATAAGCATATCATCTTCTTTTTCAAAAATCAACCCAACAATCAATAATCAAACTACACTTCCCAAGTGCAAAAATTATACAATGTATATACAACATGAACATGATCTTTTCACAAAAACTCGTAGTAACTTGGTAACATGTTTAGTAGACTTAGTTACCCCTTAAAGTGTGTTTATTTCTTAATAAACTTCCTTCTTGAAAATTTTAGATGTTTACAACTTGTAAACATATTCTACAAAAATTATTCTTTTGAACTCTTCTTGTAAATAAAGTGTTCTTACACTTATTTTATCACCAAAAATAATGTACATTTATGTAAGAATCAAGTTCTTACTAAAATCATATTTTGAACTTGATTTTCTTGGAAAAATTATTCATAAATCTTAGATTTACAAAAATACTAGCTCACTTTATTTACTATTTTTCAAGAAATAATTTTATTTTCAAGTTCATGTTCATAAGTGAGGATGATCTTCTTATGTCACCACATAATCATCATCTAACTTGCTAAATCATGTGTTTAATCACAATCTAGCAAGCTCCTTATGATGATCAACATCATAATTTCAAGTAAATAACAATCAAGTGCCATGCATGTATTTAACAACATTAATCCAACAAGATTTCATCACTTTTAAGTTTCATGTTCATGATTCTTGTTTAAGTCTTTTAGTGTTCTTGTGCTTCATAACAATGTACATCTTTTTAACCAACAAAAAGAGAAGTAAAAATTAGTAGCAAGAAGCTTACAACTAGCTCAAAGGCTAGGGAAGATCACTAGAGAAAAAGATGACAAAGATGGATGATGAAAGCAAATGAGAAGGATTCTTCAAGATCTTCAAGCTTCAAGCTCCATGTAACACCTTCTAGTACTTGAATTGGGCTTGAAAATGGGTGGATGAAGGTTGCAAGGTGGTGGTGGTGGCGGCACTAGGGTGAGCCGAGAGGGAGAGAGAGAGAGAGTAAGTGAGGGAGTGGGGTGAAGATTGTGAAGATATGAGAATGATATGATCTTGTGATCTTGGCCATACTTATAAAGATTTCATCCTATATTTTGTTCAAATACTCAAGCAAGATCCCATTAAAATAATCAACAAATTCTTGAGTGGGGTGTGGGTCCATGGTGACCGTAAATGGCATGGGGGGGTTAATTGTAAATTTTGAGGGTAAGTAGGTAGATGGTTGGAGGTTATGTGTAATATCTAGTGTTATATGTGTATGGTACATTATATAATGTGTTGGGGTATTCGGGGACCATAACTAGTTCAAAAATAATAAAACAATGTTTCTGGCAAAATTTTGGTGTTCCGGGTTGTGACAACCCGTGTTTTCAATACTTCTCTAGTTCCTTCGATGCTTGACGTGTGAGTACTAAATGAACTTGCTTAAATAATTACTTGATTTTAATTGTGTATAATATATATATAAATGATTAGATGCATGGTCATATTTGGTGGATATGAAAGGTAGGAACCGTAATTGTTAGATGTTTTATGTTTATGTGTAACATTAATGGACCGCACCTACCTCAAACTCGAGCCACCCACTTGGGCCTAAGGCCGCACCCCCTCACATACCCTCTCACATTAAATCGGCCCATGAATGTTAAGCCCAAACCAATCCGAGTCTTTTCCCAATTATTTGTTTACGTGAAGTTTGGATAAGATTGCATGTAGCATTACAAACCCTAACAATCATCACCCCATTCATCTTTTGCGACGGCAGACACCCCCCTAGTCGAAGCCTCTTTCTCTTAGGGACCAACCTTCGTGTCTAGCGTATATTAATCTCCTGGTTAGTTCGGTCACGTTTATTCAATTCTTGATTTATTGTTAATTCTTGATAAACATATAGTTATTGCATGATTGATGTTGTTATCATTGTACGATTAATGCTACTTGGCTGTTCCTGTTACGTCCAATATATGGCTAATCGGTATAACAATTGATGTTATGCTATTTTGAATCTAAAGATGTCCATGCAATGATCTGCATAGAGTTTAGGTTAGTGGTATGTGATCATGATTTACGTGTGCCTAGTTTAATGTTATACGTGATATGCGTGTACCGTTGAATGTTGTGTTTAAAACGTTAGAGTAGGGAAATCTTGTAGAGTTTATGATTAGAATTGTAAATATGCTGATTGTTGTATTGATCTTATGTGATGATGGTTTGACCGATAGTAATGAACTGGGTTTTCTTGAATGTACAACTACACTTGCCTAGTGTACAACCTAGTTAAGCACATTAAATATTTAACATGATGATGATGATGATTCATGGTAAGGTTTAGTAATATAGATGATGCAAGAATTGTGAGCTTTAAAAGATTTAATGATTCGGATTTGCAAGAACATGAAACTATATGTAATTTAAATGAACTGGGTTTTTGTTTGAATATTTTTGTTATGCTTCCATGGTGGTACAACCAGTTCTGCTCTATGTACAACCTGGTCATGCACACTTGTGTTATTGTTAGATGGTTAGTAGGATGAACGGTTGATGATGAACAATATGTTATGATAAACAGAACTCTTGGAATATGCATGGCAATTTGATAACTAATGTATAAATTTCATGGGATGATAAATCGGATTAAAACACTTTGGTGGGTAGTTGTTGTTAAATTGGGCTAAACACAAGTGGGCCGCACACCTCATGTTAATGTCTGTTTGGGCCGAGATTTAATGTCACACCCCTTTCTGCGGCGGAAGCACGAGGTGTGATCATGAAAGGTTCTCATTGCATACGAAAGGTAAACATACTACATGCTCGTAAAAATAACTTCAAATACCAAACATTTCATAACTTGAAAACATAAGTTTAGTGTTTACATCACGAGATAGCATAAAACATTGTCTTAAAAGTTTACAACTTTATTTAAAGATAAACATAGACGACATCCAAGAGCATGAGTAAGACTGAGCGCACATCCACTTTAGTTACCTGAAATACATGTGAGTTTTGGAAAAAAAAACGTCAACATAATGTTGGTGTGAATTCATGCAGTGATTGTTTTAAATGTTTAAATACTTGAATGAAAACATGATATGCAACTTGTAGAATGTATGAATGTTTGAATGTATCAAGTAGAATGTATCTGTAACTGAATACTATGAATGTTTGAGATCGCTAGTGGTTTGCAAGGCCACTAACATATATCACGACATAGGAAGCCACCAAACCTAGGCATTTTTGTCGACTTTGACTGAAACACAGAAGCACTCATTGGTAGAAGTAGGCCAAGAGTGGGGTTGCCTGAAACCCATTAGATCTAACCTTTTGTTCCGCGGTCTGAATGTATATGTTGATTAATGGTGCTTATGGTACCCTATTCGGGACATGATCTAGAATGTTTCACTTGAATGTTTTTGTACTCCATCATACCATTTGTAAACATTGTAACATTTGTAACATGTATTTCACCCCCGAAGTTATAAAACCAAAAACAGTTAAAGAAAAGGGGGAGCATGAACTCACAACTTTGCGTTCCTTGCATCGTAAACTTCACCGGATTTGCTTATATTGCGTCGTGACCTAAACGTGTTTTATTAACGTTAGTCACTAGACTTGTATCGCACAAGTACAAGTCACTATCTTTTGTATGTGTGTTCTTGTGTTAAAAATAATTTATATTTTTAACTATGTGTCTTACTTATATTATTTTCTCAACAACAAATATAAGCATCTTGTGTTTTGCACCCGAATTTTGTATCTTGTCCAAGTAATATATTTTCATAAATATATTCACTTGTATTTGTCTAAGTATGTTGTATGCGTATTTTGTATCTTCACTTCTTATGAATATTTAGTGTATTTTCAAGTCCTAATACACTATCAAGTATAATACATACTACATAAACTTAGCACAAAATTTGGTGATCAATAAATATATATATTTTTCTCAAAAATATACATACTTAATATCCATTTTTATTCTTTAAGAAATCCTCATTTCTTAACACAAACATTTGGGAAACCTTGGTAAATGTTTTTAGATACATTTTTAGGGGATAAGTTTCTCAAAAACTTATATTTTTCTAAGTGTCAAAATTTATAGAAATTTTGACAGAGTTTCCCCTAAAAATGGAGGTTTCCCATGTTTTCAAAACATGTGTTTATTTTCTTTTAAAATCATCATCAATCAATTTCAACAACAATCATCAACAATATACATTAATTTCTCTATTTCATGAACTTGAAAATTTATAAAAATGTGTAGTAACTTACTAGTGTATTTAGTAAGTCTTGTTACCCTTTAAAGTGTGGTTGCTTCTTTAAAAACTCCATTTTTAAAGAATATGATTCTTTACAACTTATGTTCATGTTTTCTAAAAATACTTCTTCATGTATTTTTCTTTTTACACATGTGTTTCTTTACCTTGTTAACCACTAAAAATGATGTTTATTTATGTAAAAACCAAGGTTTAGTGAAACTTGTATTTTTAACTTGGTTTCTTGGTAAATCATACTTGAAATATTTAGATTTTCAAGACTTACTTGTTCATCATTTTACAAGAAACATCATATTTATTCAAGTTCATGACTTTTTGTGAGGATGATTCATAACCTTTAGCATGTCCATCCCCTCATCTTGCTAGATTATGTTTTTAATCATGATCTAGCAAGATTATATGAGGATCTACATCATTTCTACAAACAAACAATAATCAACAAGTATATCAATACTAAAACAACATGATTTCTTTATGTTTAGAGCTTATGTCCATGTTTCATTCTTGTGATTCTTAGTGTTCTTTAAGATTATCATCATGTATCCTACTTTAACCACTAAGATAAGATGAAATATGAAGGGATTCATGTTCTTACCACTAGCTCAAGGCTAGGGATGTTCAAGAGAAGAAATGAGGTGGTTAATAGCAAATAGAGATGGTCCTTCAACTTCCGAGAACACCAAGCTTCGTTGTATGCACTTTAACACCTTTGTATGCTCTTAGATTGGTTGGAGATGATCGAATGATGATGGTGAGGGTGGTGGTGGCTCACGGCCGAACTAGAGGGAGGAGGGAGAGAGAGGAGTTGAAAGTGTTGTGAAGATGGTGAACTAGTTAGTGTTCTTATAATCTCCAACACAAGTTTAACCAATGGTCCTAATGTCTTGATAGTACACAACAAGATCTAATAAAAAACTCCATAAAATCTCTAATTAGACATGTGGGGGATCGATTACTTGCATATGGGGGGGGGGTCTATATGTAAATATTAATCATGTAGTTAGATGATAGTTCAATTCCAAACATATAGTTAGTCATGATAGTTACAATATATTTTAGTGGGTGTTAAGGTGTTTGGGGATCATGACTAGTTCAGTAATAATAAAACTATGCTTCTAGTAATATTTTTGTGTGCCGGGTAATGTCCGGTTGTTCGGTTAAATACCGTTCCGTTAAAGCGCTAAATTGCACCGTTTAGTGTCTTTTAAGTACACTTTTGTAACCCTTTTAATTCCCGAAACTTAGGGTAATATTCTGGATAATAAATCATAAATTCTGCATAGCATTTATGTGTTCAAAGCTGATTTATAGCTGAATTTGATAAAATTCTGCACTTTAAGTGCGTTTCGGGTGCTTTTTAGTGCTTGTTTTAGCTTTCGGAATGTATATACGTTAACCCTTGTATGTACTCTTGGGTTTTAATGTATTCTTATCTTTGGACCTACACCTAGGCCTCAGTTCTAATGTCTGACTGCTTTCTGCAGAGTTGTTGACATATTGTGTTTTACCGGTGAGTTTACTAGTATTTCTGACGCAACGCTCTCGTTAATGCATAAAGCAATATTTTGTAGTATAAAACGTGCATGAATTCACTTGTATATCATGTATTCAGACAATATTGACATTTAAGCACATAATTGCAGTCATCAAATAATAATTAAAGTGTACGGAAATTACCGGTTTTGTGCCAGTTGTCACAGTCTCCCCCCGTTAAAGAATTTCGTCCCGAAATTCAGGCTGAACTAACTCTCGCAGGAGTTTTCTTGAACAGATGGGGGTACTTTTCTTTAAACTGGTCTTCACGTTCCCATGTGTACTCGGGTCCGTGCTTAGAGTTCCAACGTACTTTGACAAGTTTCACACTGCTCCTCCTGGTCTTGTTGACTTTCCAGTCGGTAACCTCAACGGGTTGTTCTGTAAATCGGAGGGGATCATCAATATGCACTTCATCCGTAGGGATGATCACGTTTTCTTGTGTCGGACTCTTCTTGAGGTTGGATACGTGAAACGTATCATGTACTCCATTAAGTTCTTCCGGTAACTCCAACTTGTACGCCACAGTACCAATTCTTTCCAAGATTCTGAATGGTCCGATGTATCGTGGATTCAGCTTTCCACGCTTTCCAAATCTTACCACGTCCTTCCAAGTGAGACTTTTAACAACACTTTGTCTCCCACCTCGAATTCTAATGGTTTTCGTCTTCGATCAGCGTAGCTCTTTTGTCGATCTCGAGCCGCCTTAATGCGCTCTCGGATCTGCACAATCTTGTCGGTTGTCTCTTGTACAAGTTCACGGCCAACCATACGTTTGTCTCCAGCGTCTGCCCAACATAAGGGCGATCGGCACTTGCGGCCATACAGAGCTTCGAATGGTGCGGCTTTTATGCTCGTATGATAACTGTTATTGTAGGAAAACTCAACTAAAGGTAGATGAGTATCCCAGCTGCCGCCTAAATCCATGACACATGCGCGAAGCATATCTTCTAACGTTTGTATAGTCCGTTCGCTCTGGCCGTTTGTTTGTGGGTGGAATGCCGTGCTTAGGTCTAGCTGAGATCCAAAGGCTTCCTGAAAGGATTGCCAGATTCTTGAGACAAAGCGTCCATCCCTATCTGAAATAATTGAGATTGGCACTCCATGACGTGCCATGATTTCTTTTAAGTATATCTCAGCAAGCTTTCCAGTGCTATCCTTTTCTCGGATTGGTAGGAAATGCGCAGATTTCGTCAATCGATCAACTATCACCCATATCATATCGTGACCTCTCGGGGTCCTGGGTAATTTCGTTATAAAGTCCATCGAGATTTGCTCCCACTTCCACATGGGTATCTCTGGTTGTTGTAGTAGGCCGGACGGTTTCTGATATTCAGCCCTAACCTTAGCACAAGTTAGGCATTTTCCAACATAAACAGCAACATCGCTCTTGAGTCTCGGCCACCAAAAGTATTCTTTTAAGTCTTGATACATTTTTTCCGATCCTGGATGGATCGAGTATTTTGACTTGTGCGTTTCATCAAGGATGACTTCTCGTATGCCACCATAGAGCGGAACCCAAATACGCTTCTTAAAGTATAAGGCTCCCTCTTCATTTGGCACCATGTATTTCAACATACCCCGGAGGTATTCAGCTTTACGGTTTTCTCCCTTAAGAGCTTCTTGTTGTGCATCACGAATACGTGCAGTGAGGTTCGTTCGAATAGTCATTTCTAACGCCCGAACCCTTAGGGTCTTAATCCTTTCTTTTCGACTTAGCGCGTCTGCTACAATGTTTGCTTTTCCAGGATGGTACTTAATTTCACAGTCATAATCGTTTAGTAGCTCGACCCATCGTCGCTGTCGCATGTTTAATTCTTTCTGATCAAATAAGTGTTGTAAACTTTTGTGATCTGTGAAGATTGTACATCGAGTACCATATAAATAGTGTCGCCAGATCTTCAAGGCGAATACCACTGCGCCGAGTTCCAAGTCGTGGGTGGTATAGTTTCTTTCATGTACCTTCAATTGTCTTGAAGCATAAGCGATGACTTTCTGGCTTTGCATGAGCACGCAACCCAAACCCTGTCGTGAAGCGTCGCAGTATACCACGAAGTCTTCAGTGCCTTCAGGTAAAGAAAGTATTGGTGCATCGCATAGCTTATTCTTTAGTAGCTGGAAGGCTTCTTCCTGCTTGTTACCCCATTCGTACTTCTTGTCTTTCTGTGTAAGGGTAGTTAGCGGTTGGGCTATCTTGGAGAAATTCTCAATAAACCGTCGATAATAGCCCGCTAAACCCAAGAATTGTCGAACTTCAGTTGGGGTCTTGGGAGCTTCCCAATTCTTTATTGCTTCGATCTTGGCTGGGTCTACATGAATGCCCTTCTCGTTCACAACACGACCAAGAAATTGTACTTCGCGAATCCAGAATTCGCATTTTGAGAACTTTGCATAAAGCTTCTCTTTCTTCAGTAGTTCCAGAATAGTTCTGAGGTGTTGCTCGTGTTCTTCTTTCATTCACGAGTAAATCAGGATATCATCGATAAGCACAATCACGAATTTATCGAGATATGGTTTGCATACGCGGTTCATCAGATCCATAAATACCGCTGGCGCGTTTATCAGCCCGAATGGCATCACAAGAAACTCGTAATGCCCATAGCGTGCTCTGAATGCAGTCTTTGGTACGCTTTCCTCTTGTATCCTTAACTGATGGTATCCAGATCGAAGATCGATCTTGGAGTAGTAGCTTGATCCTTGCAACTGATCAAATAAGTCATCAATCCTCGGTAGCAGATACCGATTCTTGATAGTGAGCTTGTTCAGTTCTCTATAATCGATACACATTCGCAGAGTTCCATCCTTTTTCTTCACGAATAAAACCGGAGCTCCCCAAGGTGAGAAGCTTGGCCTTATGAATCCTTTATCCAACAACTCCTGGAGTTGTGTAGATAATTCTTGCATTTCGAATGGCGCGAGCCGATAGGGTGCCTTGGCTACAGGAGCGGCTCCTGGGACCAAGTCTATACGGAATTCGATTTGTCGTTGCGGAGGTAATCCTGGCAGATCTTCGGGAAAAACATCAGCGAATTCCTTTACCACCGGGATGTCTTCGAGTTTCGGCTCCACAGCCTTCTTATCTACAACGTGCGCTAGGAAAGCAACACATCCTTTCCTTAAGCACTTTTGTGCCTTCATGCAGCTGATGATTCGTAGAGGCGCGTCTCGTTTTTCTCCATGTACAATGAGAGTTTCATCATTCGCCAGAGGGATGCGAATGATTTTCTTGTGACAAATAACTCCAGCTTTGTTCTTGGACAACCAGTCCATTCCGACCACTACATCGAAGCTACCCAATTGAATAGGTAAGAGATCGATGCTAAATCTTTGTTCACCAAGTTCTAATGTGCAACCTCTAACAACTTCGCCCGATTCAACAAGTTTACCATTGGCTAGCTCTATAGAATAAGGAATGTCTAATCTACTAGATTCTATTCCGAGCATGCGTTTAAATTCCACAGACATGAAGCTATAGTCGGCACCAGTGTTAAATAATATGGATGCAAAGTGATTGTTAATGAGAAACGTACCGGTGACCACATTAGGGTCCTCGCGTGCGTTCTTTGCTCCTATCACAAATGCTCGAGCCTGAGCATTGTTTCCCTTTGGGCAGTCTTTCATGAAATGATCATTGCTTCCACAACTGAAGCATCCTTGGTTACGCCCAGCTCTATTACCATTCCGGTTACCGTTGCCGTTCCCACCATTGTTTCCATTACCATTACCATTGCGGCCTCCAATACCTTTTCCCCAACAATCCTCGGTACGATGGCCTGGCTTCCCGCAGTTCTCGCATTTCCCAACGCGACAATTTCCCACGTGGTGAAAGTCACAGCGGTTGCATTTGGGCAGAGTGCCCTGATACTTCTTAGTTCCTGTATTGCTTGCAGCCGCGAAGGTTTTTGCCTCATTAGGTGGGTTAGTGTCACGCTTCTTGTTGTTCGAACCCTTGTTGTTGCTGCGGGTTGCTTGGTTCAGATTTGAATGCTTTCTCTTCTTGTCACCAGACGACTCAGCATGCGTCTCGGTCTTCTCTGTTGGGTTCAGTGATAGGTTCTTCATACGAACACAGTCTTCAGTAAGGCTGACAGCCAGAGTTACAGCCTCGGTGATTGTTTGAGGTTTGGCCGAAGTTACCATGCCGCGAAATTCTGAGGCCAATCCCCAAATGTAGCGTTCAACGCGCTTAAATTCGGGAGTCACCATGTAGGGAAGCACTCTAGACAAATCATGGAACCTTCGAGTATAACCATTAATGTCAGCACCTTCCATGGTCAAGTGCCAGAACTCTGTTTCCAGTCTTTGGAGTTCAGCACGAGAGCAATACTTCTCTCTCATTCTTTCCTTCAGTTCATCCCAAGTTAGGCCATAAGTGGCATCATCGCCCAAGGTTTGGACTTGCAAGTTCCACCAAGTTAAAGCTTCATCGACAAACAACCCAGTAGCAAAAGTGACTTGCTGATCCGCGGTATACTTGCTCATACGGATGGTAGCTTCAGTCTTCTCCGTCCAGCGTACAAACGCTACTGCACCTCATGTGCCGTCGTAGTTCATTGGTTTGCATTCGAGAAACTACTTGAAAGTGCAGCCTGGAATTGATTCAACCAATTCACACGTGAGCAATCAAAGAAATAATGAAACAAAGACCGTTCATAAATTTCTCCATGTTTAGCAAATCGTCTTAAGGTTACCTGGAGCTGCATTTCCTCCAGACGAATCTCCATTCCCATTACGCCTAGCATTGCTTGGTCCTCCACTGTCTGCAGTACGGTTCTCCTCATATTGGGCGATAGCAGCGGATATCCTTTCTTCCAGTAGAGCGTTCAGCTCTTCAGCAGTCCTCAGTAGAAGAGAAGGAGGGGGTTGATCATCATTGCGAGCATTCACAGCTTTCCTGGGCGCCATGTTCTATCAGAACACAACACAACAGGGTTAGATATTTGTTTGATATCGTCTTACGAGACAGTAGTAGTATATATATTCAGGCATATACCACATAAGTGACATCAAACAATTATTACTCCAACAGAGTACTTAGTAGGCTGGGGGAGGGGTGTTCACGTTTGACCCTTTTCTTGCACTGAGGGAATCTATACGTGACAAGACTTGCTGTGATTTCTGTGCACTGAATTCCATAATTATGTATGCATCCATAATTACGTAACTCCTTGTACAGTCCGCACAGTTTGTTTCATCCTCGTATCTCTTTCTTCAGATAGGCCATTGTTTTCAGGTAAAGTCATGTATACTTGTGACATTCTACTTCTAGTTTATGTAAGTATCAATTATCACACATAATTGCAGGTAATTCTTAATCACAGATAAGTGCTACTCCAGTGCACCCTAAGTCTCGTAGTGTCTTTTCTTGACTCTTGTAAACAGTTTCAGGTAGTGGATGTCGCGGGACGTTTCATGCAATGAAAACTTTTAAAAATTTGTTTTCGTGAAAGGATCCTAGAGATTGTAGACTAGACTCGAGAAGGAATCCTGGTTCACTACAATCGTAGCTCTGATACCAATCTGTCACACCCCTTTCTG
The DNA here is from genome assembly GCA_030545235.1 of Helianthus tuberosus. Classification (NCBI taxonomy): domain Eukaryota; kingdom Viridiplantae; phylum Streptophyta; class Magnoliopsida; order Asterales; family Asteraceae; genus Helianthus; species Helianthus tuberosus. Next base: position 10,156 of record JARYGA010027622.1, on the reverse strand, counting down.
CGGCAGAAGCACGAGATGTGATCATGAAAGGTTCTCATTGCATACGAAAGGTAAACATACTACATGCTCGTAAAAATAACTTCAAATACCAAACATTTCATAACTTGAAAACATAAGTTTAGCGTTTACATCACGAGATAGCATAAAACATTGTCTTGAAAGTTTACAACTTTATTTAAAGATAAACATAGACGACATCCAAGAGCATGAGTAAGACTGCGCGCACATCCACTTTAGTTACCTAAAATACATGTGAGTTTTGGAAATAAAACGTCAACATAATGTTGGTGTGAATTCATGCAGTGATTGTTTTGAATGTTTAAATACTTGAATGAAAACATGATATGCAACTTGTAGAATGTATGAATGTAACTTGTAAAACGTATCTATAACTGAGTACTATGAATGTTTGAATGTATCAAGTAGAATGTATCTGTAACTGAATACTATGAATGTTTGAGATCGCTAGTGGTTTGCAAGGCCACTAACATATATCACGACATAGGAAGCCACCAAACCTAGGCATTTTTGTCGACTTTGACTGAGACACAGAAGCACTCATTGGTAGAAGTAGGCCAAGAGTGGGGTTACCTGAAACCCATTAGATCTAACCTTTTGTTCCGCGGTCTGAATGTATACGTTGATTAATGGTGCTTATGGTACCCTATTCGGGACATGATCTAGAATGTTTCACTTGAATGTTTTTGTACTCCATCATACCATTTGTAAACATTGTAACATTTGTAACATGTATTTCACCCCCGAAGTTATAAAACCAAAAACAGTTAAAGAAAAGGGGGAGCATGAACTCACAACTTTGCGTTCCTTGCGTCGTAAACTTCACCGGATTTGCTTATATTGCGTCGTGACCTAAACGTCTTTTATTAACGTTAGTCACTAGACTTGTATCGCACAAGTACAAGTCACTATCTTTTGTATGTGTGTTCTTGTGTTAAAAATAATTTATATTTTTAACTATGTGTCTTACTTATATTATTTTCTCAACAATAAATATAAGCATCTTGTGTTTTGCACCCGAATTTTGTATCTTGTCCAAGTAATATATTTTCATAAATATATTCACTTGTATTTGTCTAAGTATGTTGTATGTGTATTTTGTATCTTCACTTCTTATGAGTATTTTGTGTATTTTCAAGTCCTAATACACTATCAAGTATAATACATACTACATACACTTTGCACAAAATTTGGTGATCAATAAATATATATATTTTTCTCAAAAATATACATACTTAATATCCATTTTTATTCTTGAAGAAATCCTCATTTCTTAACACAAACATTTGGGAAACCTTGGTAAATGTTTTTAGATACATTTTTAGGGGATAAGTTTCTCAAAAACTTATATTTTTCTAAGTGTCAAAATTTATAGAAATTTTGACAGAGTTTCCCCTAAAAATGGAGGTTTCCCATGTTTTCAAAACATGTGTTTATTTTCTTTTAAAATCATCATCAATCAATTTCAACAACAATCATCAACAATATACATTAATTTCTCTATTTCATGAACTTGAAAATTTATAAAAATGTGTAGTAACTTACTAGTGTATTTAGTAAGTCTTGTTACCCTTTAAAGTGTGGTTGCTTCTTTAAAAACTCCATTTTTAAAGAATATGATTCTTTACAACTTATGTTTATGTTTTCTAAAAAATACTTCTTCATGTATTTTTCTTGTTACACATGTGTTTCTTTACCTTGTTAACCACTAAAAATGATGTTTATTTATGTAAGAACCAAGGTTTAGTGAAACTTGTATTTTTAACTTGGTTTCTTGGTAAATCATACTTGAAATATTTAGATTTTCAAGACTTACTTGTTCATCGTTTTACAAGAAACATCATATTTATTCAAGTTCATGACTTTTTGTGAGGATGATTCATAACCTTTAGCATGTCCATCCCCTCATCTTGCTAGATTATGTTTTTAATCATGATCTAGCAAGATTATATGAGGATCTACATCATTTCTACAAACAAAAAATAATCAACAAGTATATCAATACTAAAACAACATGATTTCTTTATGTTTAGAGCTTATGTCCATGTTTCATTCTTGTGATTCTTAGTGTTCTTTAAGATTATCATCATGTATCCTACTTTAACCACTAAGATAAGATGAAATATGAAGGGATTCATGTTCTTACCACTAACTAAAGGCTAGGGATGTTCAAGAGAAGAAATGAGGTGGTTAATAGCAAATAGAGATGGTCCTTCAACTTCCGAGAACACCAAGCTTCGTTGTATGCACTTTAACACCTTTGTATGCTCTTAGATTGGTTGGAGATGATCGAATGATGATGGTGAGGGTGGTGGTGGCTCACGGCCGAACTAGAGGGAGGAGGGAGAGAGAGGAGTTGAAAGTGTTGTGAAGATGGTGAACTAGTTAGTGTTCTTATAATCTCCAACACAAGTTTAACCAATGGTCCTAATGTCTTGATAGTACACAACAAGATCTAATAGACAACTCCATAAAATCTCTAATTAGACATGTGGGGGATCGATTACTTGCATATGGGGGGGTCTATATGTAAATATTAACCATGTAGTTAGATGATAGTTCAATTCCAAACATATAGTTAGTCATGATAGTTACAATATATTTTAGTGGGTGTTAAGGTGTTCGGGGATCATGACTAGTTCAGTAATAATAAAACTATGCTTCTAGTAATATTTTTGTGTGCCAGGTAATGTCCGGTTGTTTTGTTAAATACCGTTCAGTTAAAGCGCTAAATTGCACCGTTTAGTGTCCTTTAAGTACACTTTTGTAACCGTTTTAATTCCCGATACTTAGGGAAATATTCTGGATAATAAAACATAAATTCTGTATAACATTTATGTGTTCAAAGCTGATTTATAGCTGAATTTGATAAAATTCTGCACTTTAAGTGCGTTTCAGGTGCTTTTTAGTGCTTGTTTTAGCTTTCGGAATGTATATACGTTAACCCTTGTATGTACTCTTGGGTTTTAATGTATTCTTATCGTTGGACCTACACCTAGGCCTCAGTTCTAATGTCTGACTGCTTTCTGCAGAGTTGTTGACATATTGTGTTTTACCGGTGAGTTTACTAGTATTTCTGACGCAACGCTCTCGTTAATGCATAAAGCAATATTTTGTAGTATAAAACGTGCATGAATTCACTTGTATATCATGTATTCGGACAATATTGACATTTAAGCACATAATTGCAGTCATCAAATAATAATTAAAACTGTACGGAAATTTCCGGTTTTGTGCCAGTTGTCACATTTAACACATACGGTTCAGGCTTTTAGTAATAAGTCCTGAACATTTTAATGAGCATTACATGGTCTAGACTTCTTGATAAAAGCTGGGCACAAGTTAATGGTTCGATTTTGTGATAGATCAGGTTTTGTAATTGTGAATAAATGGTTCCAATTGTAGTTATAAATTCTGAATAATTATGAAAGTTTTACCTTTATTTACAACGTGTGCCATTCTTGATATATACTAGATTCATGCACATGTGTTATTGTTACAGTATGACAAATTGTTAAGTTAATTACAATAGACATCGGGTGTTTGGACACTTTGGGAATTGCAAATCCTAATTGCATACATACTTACGTTTAACATACAATAGGTCACACATAACGGGCCTAACATTCATTCAACGCATAAAGTCACGTTAACATTACCAAGCAAACCAAGGTGAGTTCACACTCTCAAGGCATGGGATTCCCGGTGGGTTGGGAATGGGATTAAGAAGCTAAGATGAAACCTGTATATTCACCACTAATAGACTACATTTAATCCTGTGTATTCTCGGATTGGGAAGAATACGTACCTCCGTCCTCAGATTGGGAAGGACGCCTATACTAAACCTGCGTATTCTCGGATTGGGAAGAATACGTACCTCCGTCCTCGGATTGGGAAGGACGCCTACATTTAACCTGCGTATTCTCGGTTGGGTAGAATACGTACCTCCGTCCTCGGACTGGGAGGGACGCCAATGTATATAACTAGTCTAGTGGTTCACAACATGGGGTAGCCCCCCTGGTTATGGTGTGGGAAACAAGGAACGGATTAACTATTGGTTTTTGAATGAACTTATGGTTTTTGAAACAACTTTAAACTGGACAACCAACTGTGAACTCGCTCAACTTTGTTGTTGATCCGTTGTTACATGCCTTGCAGGCCTTTATGTGCATATTGTTAGAACTTGCTGTCTGGGAGGCTGGAGTGGTCATGGGTCGAGATACACGGAATTGCAAAACAAGACTAATGGTTTTTTACAGGTGGTTTATAAACACTTAACGAATGAATTATGCTTCCGTTGTACACTGTGAATTATTTGTAATATTGTAATACTTAATGTTAATAAATGAAAGTTTTATTTAAATATACCTATGAGTTCAGTATGATTGGTGGCTAGATCCTGGTACGTCACTGATGTGTGCAAAATGCAACATATAAATTACATCAATTGTGGCATAAAACTAACCCTTTTTTAGTACTAATGTTGAAAAAAGTGTGCTTTTGTCTTCCTTTTGTATATTCAGGATTAAATGAGCTCAAATTAACAAAAGAAGCAAAAAGACAGCAAAATCTAGCATAAATACAAGAAAAGGAACAAACGTGACATGCCCGACCCCACGACAGCATCTTCCCAAGCAAAACAAGAAGACAGAAGACTGAACACGCCCCGTGCTCAGTGAGCACGGGGGCGTGCCCAAGTGTCAGCAGAAAAGACAAAGTGGTAGAAGCTTCCATTGCCCACCACGGGGCCATGCTCAGCGGGCACGGGGCCGTGGTCAACTATAAGATTCGCAGAATCCAGGAAAATCTTCATAGTACAGATTGAGCTCAAATTAACAAAAGAAGCAAAAAGACAGCAAAATCTAGCATAAATACAAGAAAAGGAACAAACGTGACATGCCCGACCCCACGACAGCATCTTCCCAAGCAAAACAAGAAGACAGAAGACTGAACACGCCCCGTGCTCAGTGAGCACGGGGGCGTGCCCAAGTGTCAGCAGAAAAGACAAAGTGGTAGAAGCTTCCATTGCCCACCACGGGGCCGTGCTCAGCGGACACGAGGCCGTGGTCAACTATAAGATTCGCAGAATCCAGGAAAATCTTCATAGTACAGATATACTTCTGCACACGGGGTCGTGCTCAGCGGACACGGGGTCGTGCTCAGCGGACACGGGGGCGTGGTCAACTAATACAGACAAGCTGCAATAAATGAAGAAAGAGAAGGATGTGGACACAGGGCCATGCCCACTGGACACGGGGCCGTGCCCGAGCTTCTGTTCAGCCTATAAATAGGAGTGCTTGGCTCAAGCTCAAACCATCCCTTGGCACACCACCTCTCTCACACTTCACCCACCACCCACCACCACCATAACACCATCATCCACCACCATCATCCATTGTCCATCATAGAGTGTGTGAGTCGTCTTGGGATCCAAGATTGATTGTAAGAGTTCTTGACAATCAAGGCCATGTTTGCCTAAGTCTCTTACATCACTTGGTGAAGACAAAGTGTCTAGTGTAATACTTTTTATTTTTAATATATTCGCACTTTTTAATTGGTTATGTATTAATGACTTTAATAACTAGTTTCTTATGTTGAAGGTGATTCTTCCTTATCGTTTGTCCGTGGTGTCTTGGCATTATTTTACTGTCTATATAAAATAAAAGATTTTCACCATTCATATCTCCACGGTCTATATGGAGGTATGTTGGCTACCTGGTCGGGGGTTAAGGGAACGGTTTGGTAAGAGTCTTGCCATTGTTCAGCGTTTAGAGATCCTGCAAGGGACCTGGGTCAAATTTAGTAGGACCTCCTTCAATACTTAACGGTATTGGATGGCGGGGGTCCAAACTCTTTGATCCCCTCATAAGTTAAACTACTATTAATACTATAACCCGGCTACTTAGGAATGTATCCTTGCTGACTCAGACTACTTAGCCGAGGGTAACGTCACCTTCAAAAGAGGGGCCTACCATAATTTGCATTAATAACTTAATTAATTATCTTTCAATAATCCGACCCTTTAGGATTGTATCCTTGCTGACTCAAACTACTGGGTTGAGGGTAACGTCACCTTCAAAAGAGGGGCCTACTACAATAACTAAGATAATCTCTTAAAATAGTGCAAAAGTGCGGAAATAATCAAAGGTTACACTAAACACGAGTCGGAACCAAGTGATTCATCTTGTCTATCTGTTTTACTTTTATTTTTATTTTCAGCAATTTAGTTAGTTTTTATTTTTCTTAGTTTAAAACAATTTTCTAAACTTTTTGATTTGATTAGACGTTGAGGATAAACCGGTACTAAAAGCTCTTGTGTCCTTGGACGACCTCGGTATCTTACCAACACTATACTACGCTCACGATGGGTGCACTTGCCCATATGTGTGTTTAGTGTTAGTAAATATCGTGTTTTATAAATTTAAAACTTGGCTAAAAAGTGTTAGAAAGGGCTTAACATATACATTAAAAACTAACTACACTTCACACGCATCAGTCACACACCTCGCGGGGGTTTCCGCATGTGGTATTTTGGGGGTGTGACAGATTGGTATCAGAGCCATTGGTTATAGTGAACGTGGTTTTAGAAAGGGGAAAACGTTTTTGTAAAACCAGACTATAACCGAACAGTTCTGAAAACATGAATACGACCATGACACTCAGCTCCAGATTGCAAGGTTCGTCTCTCGTATATTCATTGTACTGCATAACTAGTGGACACTTACATACGATATTGCATGTGATTGCATGATTAGCACAACAGTATGAATTCATGTGTTACTTGCATGTGTTATGTTACTGTTAGGGTGGTATTTCCCTAACCATTCATGACTTACGCTTCGTGATGCTCTTCGTTTGCTACTCGAGTTTGAGGAACCATTTGACATGAGTTAAGAGGAGCTGAGATGAGCATGCAAATCGCAATATTATTGTGGGTGCACACATAATAATAATGTGGGGTGCATGCGAGTCCCAGTGAGGCTTAACAAGTGAAAAAGGGGTTCCGTTCCGTTATTTGATCGATGTGAAACATAACAAACCTATAGGGGTCATAGCTGTGATTGTCCCCTACTCGAACGTGAACTTTTCATTCCTCTCTGGATCCTTTCGAATCTCGATGTTATCGAGTATTACCTGAACACCCATCTGAACGCCTAGCGAACTGAGTAGAACGTTAGGTTCTTGTACGAACAACTCTGAGTTGGATGATGCAACGCCGAATGATTTGCCTATACTTCCCTCACCTCTCTTTGATTGTGGGAACTCAATGAGTTGATGAATTAGACCCCGAAGTGCGATCACTTCTGCAACACCTTGGTAACATACCGTGTATTACTCAGTCAACTTGCAAGGACGATGGACGAAAGGGTAAATGTAGCACTTTACCGACCCCAGTAGTTGGAAGACCCTGATTTCTGGCAACGAGCATCAGCAAATTGGCTTCAACCGAATCCGTAAACCTAGTCAGCGGCTCATGGGAGCCAACTCTTATGAATCAATTAGGACATAGGTGATGACAACTGACCATGGTGTGGAACGTGTAACTACTAGCACAAGGAGTAGCGCCTTAGGACGTGACACGAAAATGTGACAAGATGGACCATGTCTCCGTTTCAAGCAACGGCATGAGAGGCAACAGTCACGGTGTCATCAAGGTACTCGAAATCGTAGCCTACCGTATGGAAACAAGGGTGACTTCGACAAGGATCGACTGTTGTTAAGTCAAAATGTCAACAATCAAGGGAACGATAACAGAATTTGGAAATCTGCGTGATCGTAACAACACTGGTAGTGATGCTTGTGGAAGGGCATTTAGGATTGGCGTGGGCGACGCCAGGAATGTAATAACATGGTGGCATACACGTTCTAGGTAACGAATCACTTCGTCTCTATTCTATATAACCCTGATGCTTCTTGAAACCGAACCTGTTGTGGCAGCAACTGATGGCAAGTCAGATGAAACTTCATATGTCCGTTGGGATGTAAACTCGACCTTGTGGGACAAGTGTTCGACATCAACCCTCTTTCTGCTATCCTTGATAGTCTGATGCAGTAGTTAGTATGGATTGGTTATCCATACATCGCGTAGATATACCCTATGAGAAGAAAGCTTTGTGTACCCCTCTCCCTAGTGGAGAATTGTCATCTGTTCCAAAGTATCAGAGTTGTATAAAGGTTAGCATCAATTCTGCAATGAAAGCCCAGAAGTTTCTACGGAGGGATTACCCTGCCATTGTTAGCAACTATTACTGATGTAAGGCTAAGGAAGGGAGGATCGAGGACCCATCAGTTTTTTGTGATCTCTCCCGATGAGGTACTTGAAGAACTTCCAGGATTACTTTCACAACTGTTAGGCAGAATCTCAGTTTCACCTCACGCCTGATACAGCTCTGAATGCTCGTACTCTTACCATCTCGCACCAGGAGGGTTGCAAGAACTGTCTACTCAACCACAAGAGCTGTTGGACAGGAGTTTTATCGGACCTAGTTTTTTTTCGCTTTGGGGAGCCCCAGTTATACCAGGAAAGATAAGCCTTTTCGTATGTGTTCTGATTATCGAGAACTCAGCAAGGTGACAGTCAAGAACCGTTCGCTTCGACCATGTAGTAACACCCTGTTAACCAGTTGCGAGGGACAAGCTTCCATTCGAGGATTGATTTACAAATGAGCTATTATCAGACGGAAGTCCAAGGGGAGAATGTTCTCGGAACGGCATATCGAACGCAAAACGGCCATTGCGACCTTGTACACCATGACCATTGAGTTAATCAACACACCAGCAGCTTTATAGACAACATGAATCGACTATGCTTATTGATGACGTGTTGAATCATTTCCAGGAGAAAGGAACATCATGGACGACATCTGTATCTTATTTTAGAGCTTTTGTGGGAGGAGCCATTACGTGTGAAGTCTTGTTAAATGTAACATCTAGATTTGAGAGATGCATTTTGATCATGTAACCAACGAAGTGGGAATACACGTGGATCTTGCTAGGATCCATTTTGTTAGAGACTGATCGACACCAAAGATCGCGGAGCTTAAATCTCTTTAGCAGAGCAGGGTGCTGCGTTCCTGGAAGACAAACAGGGGGCGTCTTTTCAGCTTTCGAGTCACAACTCAGCAATACACTGGGCATCATCTTTATCCGAAAGTACTGATAACTTAGTAGTATACCAAGATGGTTTGAATCAGAGTCCCAGTCACACGCCGATGCAACATGAGAAGGTGATGACTTATGTAATGAAATCATGAAGAGGAACTGCACGACACATAACCTGCGGTGGGAACCGTGGTTCTCGCATGTAAATTGGAGGCATTACTTGGACGGTACCAAATGCATTACCCAGACCGATCACAAGGGCATCCCATGTATCGACGTTTGAAAGAGCTAAAGCATGCAATGACATAGCTGGATGGAACTTCTGAATGAGTACGACCATGAAACCTGAACGTACACGAGCTCTGCAGCTCGCTATCGACTCTAACTTACCTGATCAGACTCGCTCTGCTCAAACTGGAGAAGTGAAGTGTAACACCCGTGTCACTCCAACCATCAGACAAATGCCAAACCAATGAAATATAGTATTTCATACTTGGGATTTGTAAAAATATGTGTATCGTTTACACATATCAATTCTTGTTCAATTTCAAGCTTTAAATCGCTTTCTGGAGGGTTATACGCGCTCTGATGTGTAGATATAACCAGTTTAATCCAACGAACACTCCGGAATAGTGAAATAGGCTTAACATACCTCAAATAACCTATACATAACTTAGATATAAGTTTTGGAAGGTTTGGTGTGGTGAAATCAAAGTTTAATCGCTTACAGGGACTAAAGTTGACAAACTGCGAAAGTATGCCAATTTGAACTGTAACAGACATTCCGGAGCATGACCATAAGTTAAACATACCATAAATATCCTTCACATAGCTTAGAAATAGGCTTTGAGGTGTTCGGTATGCTAAAATAAACTTTTGTGTCATTCAGGGACTAAAAGTGTCAAAAAGTGCACAAGTTTGCATTTTCACGCATAACTTACGTTCTGAATACTTCCGGACATCCAAAAATTTATGTGAGCATGACTATATTATATTTTAGTGTTCGCCATAAGAAAAATCCATTCGTCGCGTCATT
>JARYGA010027621.1:0-26023 GCA_030545235.1 Helianthus tuberosus | reverse complement strand
GTTAAAATTTCCGCTGCCAAATTAAATACAAATACCACGGGTTTTCTGTCCCATGACTTCTAGACCGGGTAAAACCAGGTCGGGGGCCGTGACAACAATCTTGCATCCCAATCATTAAATCTTCATAAGGACAACAATAGTATACCTGTATTTCATTTCATTCTCAAAGCACTTGATTAGTAACGTTAATACTCAAACGTATTGTAGCCATGCATACATGTATACAAGCCCTATTCTTTCGTGTACAATCAATCCCACTTCGTGCATACACACTCATACGTGTATTTATACACACACACACATACATTCATACTAGTTCTTACATACCACTTACATTCCCATATAATTTTTACTAACATATCCTAGTCACAAGCATCCATATAAATAAGTTTCATACGTACAAACTTACGTGCATGTTCATTTCTCTTCATGCTTACCTATGGATTCCATCACTAACATGTAGGTAGATCTATACACATACATATCTCCAAGCTTATTTCTTTCCCACACATACGTTGAGTGAACGTTCTTGCTCATGAGTGAACATTCTTGCTGATGAATGAATGTTTCAACTGTTGAGTGAACATTCTTGCTGATGAATGAATGTTTCAACTGTTTAGTGAACATTCTTGCTGACGAGTGAATGTTCCAACTATTGAGTGAACATTCTTGCTGACGAGTGAACGTTCCTACTGTTAAGTGAACATTCTTACTAATGAGTGAACCTTCCAACTGTTAAGTGAATATTCTGGCTAATGAGTGAATATTCCAACTGTTGAGTGAACATTCTTGCTGACGAGTGAACGTTCCAACTATTGAGTGAACATTCTTGCTAATGAGTGAACGTTCCAACTGTTGAGTGAACATTCTTGCTGACGAGTGAACTTTCAAACTGTTAAGTGAACATTCTTGCTGACGAGCGAACGTTCCAACTGTTGAGTGAACATTGGCCGTAGATTACGACAGCTTGCTGTTGTTTCCCCTTGTTTGTTTGGCCGTAAGCTACGGCTGATCTTCCGTAGCTTACGACGGGTTCTTTCACTCTAAACCTTCTTCCTTTTTAATTTTCACAAGACAACCGTTAGATATCCGAACTTCCTTCTTCCACATTTTTCATGCTTACAAGACGTAACATGACCATAATTCAAGCCCCCATATCCTTTTACTACTTAACCCCAAGATCAAACCATCTACCGCATCACGCTATGTTTCTTTCTACATTTTGACCCGTTCGCTTCTACCGTGTAATTCCATACTTAGATGACAACCAACGACTTACCACCTTAACTTCATTTATAAATAAGAAGTGATTTCGGAAATCACTTACCTTATGCGTCCGTGTTCGTATCCGCTTCCTTGCCTCATCTTGGCCCGTTAGCCTTTCGTGCTTGATTCCATCTCGACATGATCTCTATACTTTCATGTCATCGCAATCACATTCTTGTTAGCTGTCACGGCCCCCGGCCCGGTGTTATCCGGTCCAGAAGCCGTGGGACAGAAAACCTGTGGTATTTATTATTTAATTTGGCAGCGGAAATGTTGACAGGATCTTTTAAAATGAAAATGCCCAATTATTTTATTTCATATGTTGGGACAAACCCCATAATTTACAATAAGGGTGATTTCACTGGGAAATCCCTGTTTTACAAAATATCATGTTTATTTATTTTATTTACTGAGCCACATTCTTCAAGCGGGTGTGTTATGCGACACCTTTCCTGGTTCACAGTAAATCACCTGAAACATGTTTAAAAAGATTTTATCAGCGGGGAAATAGTGGCGATTCATTCAGGTTATAAAATGAAACATTAGTTATAGATTACAACATAAGAGCGATTACAATGGCTACTATCTTATTTTTATCTGGTGCCGTGTCACACCCTGGTGACGATGGTCATACCACTATTGGGTCATTTCACCCAAGTAGTGATGATTGTCACTGTTAGGTTGGTGAACCTAACCGTGAGAAATTAGTAATGTGCACAATACCCCACTTGCCAGTGATTCAAGATAACCAAGAATTAATCCCTGTAATTATAACTTTTGAAACTAATTTGAGTATTGTAAAACATTGTTGATAAAAAGAGAATGACTCACATTGCTCGTTTAATTTGGACAGAACCTTGCCTACTGATTTAGCCTTGTAACCTAGTTTAAATAACAATGCACACGAAACTAGGTTAGTAACTTAATACAACATTTACGATAAGCTCACGAAATCAAAACCCTCATGACGAATGACAAAGTATAGCCCGGATTCGGGCAGCACTTAAACATCCATCGGATCGGTTTCAATCAATCGGACATTGTATCGTAGCAGTGATCTAGTTATTACCCTGTTGTCACAACAGAGGGTCGAGACTTGATTGTTTTTTAAAGAAATGGGTATAACTAAACATACGTAATGAAATTTTTCGTTGTAATAACACCACCATGCAAGTGCCAAACCCCTGATATATATACTGAAAAATGGTCTCCCCCACGTGGCGCGCCAGACCCAGCTGGTCCTGGCGCGTGGCGCGACGGATACCCTTTTAGGGTAGGGTAGCCTCGTGTCTAGCATAGCCCTGGTGAGTCAATAATCGATGAAATTCGCATTTTACACTTGGCTTTGAAGATAATCGTCAATTAGAGGATACCCCCCTTGAGTTTTAGGGGCCCTGATCCTAGTTTCAATTGTTCTGAAAATTTTATGGGTCATGTCATACTACTTGGGGGTCTCAATTAGGGTTTCCTATTGGACATTAATAAAATAAGAAATAACAATTTTGGTGAGAGTTGTTACATCCTCCCCACCTTATTTAAAATCTCGTCCTCGAGATTTATTGGAATAAGTGGGGATATTTTCGCTTCATCTCTGATTCTAGTTCCCAAGTGTACTCAGGTCCTCTCCTTGAATCCCACTTGACTTTGACCAGTACTAGTCTTTTGTGCTTGAGAAACTTGACCTTTCTGTCTTCTATCTGAAGTGGTTTCTCCACAAATTTTAACTTCTCATTTACCTTTATGTCTTGGAGAGGTACTACTAGGGATTCGTCAGACAAACATTTCTTGAGGTTAGATACATGAAACACGTCATGTACTCCAGCCAGCTCTTCTGGTAATTGCAGGCGATAAGCAACTGGTCCTATTCGTTGGGTTACTGGGAATGGTCCTACGTACCTTGGACTTAGCTTTCCCTTTTTACCGAACCGAACTACTCCTTTCCAAGGAGAAATTTTCAAGAGTACCTTATCTCCAACTTGAAATTCCAGCGGCTTGCGTCGATTGTCTGCATAACTTTTCTGACGATCTCGAGCCGTCATTAGTCTTTCTTTGATTTGAGTTATCTTATCGGTGGTTTCCTATACAATCTCGGGACCTGATAATTGGCTTTCTCCTATTTCTGCCCAGCAAACTGGAGTTCTACACTTTCGTCCATACACTGCTTCGAACGGGGCAGCTTCGATGCTTGAATGTTAACTATTGTTATAGGATAATTCGATTAAGGGTAGGTGGTTATCCCAGTTTCCACCAAAATCTATCACACATGCCTTGAGCATGTCTTCCAGGGTTTGGATTGTCCTTTCACTCTGTCCGTCTGTTTGGGGATGGTAGGCAGTGCTTAAGTTCAGTCTAGTCCCCATGGCTTCTTGGAAACTTGTCCAAAAATGTGAAGTGAAACGACTGTCTCTATCTGATACTATGGAGAGTGGGACTCCATGTAACGATACTACCTCGTCTACGTATAACTTTGCTAATCTTTCCATACTAAAGGTTTCCTTCATGGGTAGGAAATGAGCTGATTTGGTCAATCAATCCACAATTACCCAAATTGCGTCGTTACCTTTTCTGGTTTTAGGCAACTTAGTAACAAAGTCCATGGTTATTAGTTCCCACTTCCATACAGGCATTACTAACTGTTGGAGTAACCCTGAAGGTTTCTGGTGTTCTGCTTTAACTTGCGAACAAGTTAGACACTTAGATACATATCTAGCTATGTCCTTTTTCATTCCTATCCACCAGAAATTATTTCTTAAGTATTGGTACATCTTATTATTTCCTGGGTGCATGGTATATCTAGATTTATGGGCTTCCTCTAAAATCTTATTTCTTAACTCTCCTTGCTTAGGTACCCAAATCCTTTTCTTGTGGAATCTCCAAATTCCATCAGTTCCTTGCTCCAATTCCTTTATTCTTCCTTTCATTCCTTCCGTATCATCCTCAATTGCTGCTGCTTGAACATTCTTCAGTTGTTCCATTAAATCTAACTGTAGATTTAATCTAAGAGCACGAACTCGCTTTTGCTTTTCATGATACTTACGACTTAGGGCATCTACGACTACATTTGCTTTTCCTTCGTGGTATTGAATATCACAGTCGTAATCACTTAGAATTTCCATCCATCTCCTTTGCCTCATATTCAATTCTTTTTACCCAAATATGTACTTTAAGCTTTTATGATCTGTATAAATGGTAAACTTACTTCCATACAGATAGTGTCTCCAAATCTTAAGGGCAAAAATTATCGACCCTAACTCTAAGTCATGTGTCGTATAATTTTCTTCGTGCTTTTTCAATTGCCTTGAGGCATACGCAGTTACCTTTTTGCGTTGCATTAGCACACATCCTAATCCTAGCTTAAAAGCATCACAGTAAACTTCAAAATCTTCTCTCCCTTCTGGTAAGGCAAGAATTGGGACGTTTGTTAACCTTTGCTTTAAAATCCTGAAGGCTTCTTCTTGCCTAGGTCCCCATTCAAACTTAACTGTTTTACAGGTTAACTTAGTTAATGGCACAACTATTTTGGAAAAATTCTTAATGAATCGTCTATAATATCCAGCTAACCCTAGAAAACTTCTAACTTCCATAGCTGATTGCGGGACCTTCCATTTGGTGATCGCTTCTATTTTGGAGGGGTCTACGTGAATACCTTCGTGATTCACCATGTGTCCTAAAAATTGTACCTCCTGCAGCCAAAATTCACACTTCGAGAATTTGGCATAAAGCTTCTCCTTTCTTAACAAAGTTAAGAGTGCATGTAGATGTTTACAATGCTCGTCCTGACTTTTGGAATAAATAAGTATATCGTCGATGAAGATAATTACAAATTTATCCAAATACGGTTTACAGATTCTATTCATCATATCCATAAATGCTGCAGGAGCATTTGTTAGTCCAAATGGCATAACTGTAAACTCGTAGTGACCATACCTAGTTCTCAAAGCGGTTTTAGGTATGTCTTCTTCTTGTACCTTCAGCTGATGGTATCCGGATCGTAAGTCTATCTTAGAAAAATATCTAGCCCCCTGAAGTTGGTCGAAAAGATCATCAATCCTAGGTAATGGGTATCGATTCTTAATTGTAACCTTATTTAGTTCCCTATAATCGATACACATTCGCATAAAACCATCTTTCTTCTTTACAAACAGCACCGGTGCTCCCCAAAGGGATGAACTAGGTTGTATGAATCCTTTACTTAGCAATTCATCTAGCTGCTTTTTCAACTCTAACATTTCAGTGGGTGCTAATTGATAAGGGGCCTTAGCTATTGGTGTAGTTCCAGGAATTAGATGAACTCTAAATTCTACTTCCCTATCTGGTGGCAATCCTGGTAGTTCTTCAGGGAATACATCCTGGTATTCTGATACTACAGGAATTTCCTTAAGTTCCTTACCTTTAGCGTTAATGATTACTGAAATCATATACACCAATCCTTGCTTTCGTTCATAACTAGCAACTTTCATTACTGAAATGAACTTCATTGGCTTACGCGGCTTATCCCCTGTAATCATAATTACTTCTCCTACGGGTGTATGAATTTTTATGGAATTCTTATCACAGAGGATTCGAGCATGGTTGGCTACTAACCAATCCATTCCTAATACGACATCGAATCCAGCTAAATTCATGGGTAACAGGTTTGCAGAAAATTTATGACCTGAAAGTTCTATATGTCCTTTTTGCAAAACCATATCTATGTTAACATAATTTCCGTCTGCTGTTTCTACTGTATAAATCTGCCTAAGTTTGGTTAAAGGTAGATTAAGAGCTTGGCAGAATGAAGTATTTATAAAACTTTGGTTTGCACCAGAGTCAAATAATACTTTCGCATAAACGTTGTGAACTAGGAACGTACCCGCTATTACATCCGGAATCAGATCTGCTTCTTGGGTTGTCAGCTAAAAGGCTCTTGCGTTCTTCTTATTAGTTCCTTTCGTAGGTTTGGTCTTGTTGTCAGCTGGTTTGACCGGTTTAGGGCAGTCTGGTCTAAAATGTCCAGCTTCTCCACAATTGAAGCAAATTGTTGATTTCTTTCTTCTGCAATCTTCTTCTTGGTGCCCCAGAATTTTGCAGAAGTTACAGTACCCCTTACATTTTCCAAAATGCTTTCTTTTACAGATACTACAAAATGGAGCAGTGGAGGGTTGCCCAGTTCCTCTTTTCTTCAAGTTGCTACTAGTATTCCCCCCTCGGAATCCTTGGGAAATCTTCTGAGCCAATTCCTTCTTTCTGTTTTCTTCTCGCGTACGCACCAGCCCGTCAGTCAAGGTGTTGGCTAATTCCACTGCATCGTCAATTGTGCGGGGTCTTGCTGCTTTGACGATATCCCGAATCTCACTAATTAAACCCCAAATGTAGCGAGAAATAAGTACCAGTTTTGGCGAAGCCAGAGTTGGTACAATTCTGTCATATTCGAAGAATTTCGAAGTATACCCTCGACAATCAACATCCACCATTCGGTGGCTCAGGAACTTATTCGCCATTTGTTCCTTTTCATATTCGGGGCAGAATTTCCTTTCCACTAGACGCTTAAATTATTCCCAAGTCATGGCATAAGCCATGTCACTTCCTTTGGCTTGCAGTACCGTGTTCCACCATTCTAATGCCTCTTCCTTAAAAAGGTGAGAAGCATATATGACCTTATCCTCCTCGGCACATTTACTTATTTTAATTACTGCCTCGGTTTTCTCCAACCAACGCAATCCGGTAGTTGCCCCTTCATTGCCTGCAAATTCAACAGGTTTACAGGCAAGAAATTCTTTATAACTGCAACCAGGTGTTGCAACTTTCATTTTCTTAAGTATCGGGGCTTGAATCACGTTGTCATTATTGCCGCCTCCGTTAACACTATTACTGAAATTATCGTCGCGCGTGCGTTTACTAGGGTTGTCTTGGGAAGGTTCAACAGGACTTTTAACAGTAGCGACGATTGCCGGGATAGCATTGGCTATTCCCTGAGCAACGATATTTTCTATATCTTGCCTATTAAGAAAGTGATCCTCATTGTTTTGCTCGGATTGGTTAAATTCGTTAACTGGTTCATTAACAGCATGTTCCATCTGATAATTAACAATATGTATAAGTTATTGGTACAAAAGAAATAACAACCAAATGCAAGAAAGCAATCACACATAATCATGTCAACACGTATAGCCAAAATTGTTGACTTTGCGACGTTTATATTTTATATAGTAGTATGCATCAATACACACTTGTTATATTACAAAAGTTTTATTTTAAGTTATTTTACATAGTTACATTTTTATTATTTATTATTATTAAACACATAACCACACAACCACAATCAGCTGGCATCTCAGAAACGACGTTCCCTCTCGTCGTATTTCCAGGTGATTCTCTATCCCACATCCCTAATTCTATTTCCTGCCTCCACCAGCTCCTCGCCATAATGACGGAGTTCAGCCAAGTTTTCTGTGCTCATAGGTGGGTTTGGTGCAGGCTCAGGGTCAAACTGGGGGAAATAGGTGTTAGGGATATTCAAGAGATTCTGAAATTGCCAGTCAGTTGTCCACCATTCTTCCAGCTCTTCTTGTAGAGGTCGGGGGTTGATAATAGGATCTGGGATAGCAGGTTCCAAATTGGCGGGAAGTTGTGATTAAGCGGGGTAATTGAAAAGGTTTTCATCGGCAGGTCCGATGAGGTCACAATTTTCCAGTTTGCGATCCAGCTCCTCCCATGGTAGCATTTCCTGGACTTGCCCTGAACTTTCCCCGATCTCCTTTCCTTTGCCTTTATCCTGTGGATCCTCAGTCTTTTTAACCTTCTGTGCAACTGGTTTCTTCCTACGCCCACGTTTCCAGTCCAAGATTCTCCTCCTCTTTTTCCGCTTTGGTTTCTCTTGCGGCTGTGCCTGAAATACGATTGGCTCTTCAGTATCAGCTTGATAGCCAGATGGATTTCCTGTGGTATCCATATCTGTGCTATGGATAGTAAAGTTTCGGAGTGCCTCCGATAGTTCATTCATGCTGTTAGCACACATGAAGAAACACACACATAATTCTAAGTTAAAATTTCATTTATCAACTTAATTTCACAGAATGGCAATCAGAAAATTAAGTATTTCTGAATACTTAATTGGCTTAAATCAGTGGCTCTGATACCACCTTTTTCTGTCACGGCCCCCGGCCCGGTGTTACCCGGTCCAGAAGCCGTGGGACAGAAAACCCGTGGTATTTATTATTTAATTTGGCAGCGGAAATGTTGACAGGATCTTTTAAAATGGAAATGCCCAATTATTTTATTTCACATGTTGGGACAAACCCCATAATTTACAATAAGGGTGATTTCACTGGGAAATCCCTGTTTTACAAAAACATGTTTATTTATTTTATTTACTGAGCCACATTCTTCAAGCGGGTGTGCTATGCGACACCTTTCCTGGTTCACAATAAATCACCTGAAACATGTTTAAAAAGATTTTATCAGCGGGGAAATACTGGCGAGTCATTCAGGTTATAAAAGGATTTTATTTGATTTTATAAGATATTGCTTGGATTTCCTAGATTTGCTTAGATTTTACTTGGATACTATAAGTTACCTACTTACCATCAAAGTTACACATACCCCCCCCCCCATGGATTTACGGTTGAAAGGAGGTGGCCCCACTCAAGATTTTTCTAAATCTTCACACAATCTTATTTGATATTGCTTGATATCTTGGTCATAATATTGAGTGGAAGGATTATAAGTATGGTTCACTAGATCTTCATCGTTTCATTTCTTTCCTTCACAAGTGCATTCCACTCCCTCAAACTCTCTCTCTCTCTCCCTCTCGGCCCTTGTTTGTACTGCCACCACCACCATACAACCACCATATTCATCCATCACTCATTCCATTTCAAACCCATTTCAAAATACTAGAAGGTGATACATGGAGCTTGGTGTTTGAAGAACTTGAAGGACCTTCATCCATTGCTTTTATCATCCATTTTTCATCATCTTTTTCTAATGATCTTCCCTAGACTTTGAGCTAGTTGTAAGCTTCTTGTTACTAGTTCTTATTTCTTATTTGGTTGGTTGAAAAGATGTACATTGTTATGAATCACAAGAACACTAAAAGACTTAAACAAGAATCATGAACATGAAACTTAAAGATGATGAAATCTTGTTAAAATAATGTTGTTAAGTACATGCATGACACTTGATTGTTATTTACTTGAAATTATGATGTTGATCATCATAAGGAGCTTGCTAGATTGTGATTAAACACATGATCTAGCAAGTTAGAGGATGATTATGTGTTAACCCAAGAAGATCATCCTCACTTATGAACATGAACTTGAAAATAAAATTATTTCTTGAAAAATAGTAGATAAAGTGAGCTAGTAATTTTGTGAATCTAAGATTTATGAATAATTTTCCAAGAAAATCAAGTTCAACATATGATTTTTAGTAGAACTTGATTCTTACATAAATATACATTGTTTTTGGTGATAAAATAAGTGTAAGAACACTTTATTTACAAGAAGAGTTCAAAAGAATAATTTTTGTGGAATATGTTTACAAGTTGTAAACATCCAAAATTTTCAAGAATGAAGTTTATTAAGAAATAAACACACTTTAAGGGGGTAACTAAGTCTACTAAACATGTTACCAAGTTACTACGAGTTTTTTTGTGAAAGTTCATGTTCATGTTGTTATATATATTGTACAATTTTTGCACTTGGGAAGTGTAGTTTGATTATTGATTGTTGGGATGATTTTTGAAAAGAAAATGATATGCTTTAATAGCATAGACACCTCCATTTTTTAGGGGAAACTATGGCGAAATTTTCTAAAAATACAAACACTTAGAAAAATATTTGCTAAACAAGTATTTACAAGTGAGTTTTAACTATGGTTTTTAATACAAACGTTGCCATATATTTTGTTACAAATATACAAGTATTGGAGGTTGGTTATTGTAAATAAAAATGACTAAATATGTATTTGGAGAATATATATTTAGAAGACACATTGTGTGTGATTGTTTGAGAAATAGTTATATTATTTTAAGGTAAAATAATATAACCTAGCGAAGTACCTTGGAATTTACTATCCGAAATACTACCAAAAATCATAAGGAATAAATATATAAGTTGCACACATAATATTATGGAACCGAACGATAGAACGTAACTTACAAAATATTCCGGAAAATACACTCATTTTGGTAAATACTATTTTGGATATGAAAGAATGAAAGTATGATTTTTACCAAGTTATATCATATTTTTGGACAGGAGAAAATGTATTATCTTTGGGAAAGTAAAAATATATTTACTTGGGTTTATTAAGAAATATAGTATTTTTTGGAAAAATATATATTTTCTTGGGATGTTTTGTCTTGAATAAAAATAGGTTTATATATATATATATCTAAGTGAGACTTAAAAATATATATTCTTTTGGATTAACACGCCGGAATACGACTCCAATACTTGACAAGAATACGAAAGTACATGTATGAGATACCCCCATCCTTGGGAAGGGAATACAAATACGAAATACTTGAGAAGTATTGATATAAGATATTGTTTAAACAGTTATTCTAAAACTAAATATAATTTAAAGTTAAAATAATTATTATTTTAGCAAATAATTATAACTTGGAATAATATTGGGAACATAAAAGGAACGTAACTCAAAAACGTAAATACAAAGGTAAGGCACGGCCGTTCGTCTAATAGACATTAGCACATTGTAGGTAGTCGTGTTTACTGAAGGGACTTGAGTTACGATACTGAAGACGCAATACAGTGAGTTCATGTCCCCCTTTTCTTTTAACTGTTTTCAGTTTTGTACTTCGGGGGTGGAATACATGTTACAATTATTACAGACATTTTTATACATTGTATGGTTAGCTTAAGGAGGGTTACTACTTAGATCATGTGAGTGGTGGGTACGACACTTAAGGCCATTAATCCTCGTTGTAGGACCGAGGGACATGAGTGATAGATCTATTCGGGTGTAGCGAGCCCCACTCCTGAGTCCGCTGAGTGGACCATGAAGTGACTATGTCTTACCGACGAAGTTTGCTAGGTTTGAGTCTTCCTGCATCACGTCACACATATCAATGGCCTTGCAAACCATTGGTGATCTCTTTTTCCTTATTGCTACATACCAGGGACTTACATACATACTTACAATGTTTCAAAGGCTTATACATACACACAAACGAACACATGAACTCGCTCAACTTTTGTTGATGTTTTTCAAACTACATGTATTTCAGGGAATTTATAAGTGGATCTGGCGGGCGTTGGAAGTTTTTATGCTGCATTAAGAATAAAGTTGTCATCCATGGTCTTTGATTTGGTTAATGTGTCTTATTCATAGACAAGACACGTCATCCAAACCTTGGTGTTATTCATTATCTTTTGACGAGTCCTTAATGAACTCAAAAACAATTTGTACGGTTTGTAAAACTTGAATTTGAAGTCTACAATGTTGATTATGTTTTAAATTTATTTAATGGATGAAAAACCCATGGTTTTATCATATAGTTGATGTTATGATTGAATGCAATGATATTAAGAAAGTCACGCCATAATCACGCTTCCGCAAAAGTCAGGGTGTGACGGCTTGGTATCAGAGCTTCGATCGTAGCGAACTAGGATTCTTCTCGAGTCTAGACTACGATCATCAGGGCTCTCGCGAAAATGTTTTCACAAACACGTTTTTCATTGCATACACAAAGCGTCCAGATCCAGGGAACAAACATTTTTTTTTACAAACAAAAGACACAAAAACACATTTCTAGGCTATGATTATAGTTCAGTCTTAGAGACTGGGGGAGTTCAGCCTGAGAGACTGGGGAGTTAGTCTGAGAGACTAGCTGGGTAGTTGTAACACCTCGAAAATTCACGTCCTATAATGTGTTGACACGTGTCATAGGTTTGAACGTGTGAAAGAATGTTATAGAAGGATTAAAGTTGACAATCATGGAAAGTATGCTATTATTCATGATTTACATTGTATTGTGCTGGTAAGGATGACTTCTTATTTCTATATTTTTTGACTGGTGTGTTGGCATGCTGTTCGTTTTCGAGCCGAGGGTCTCTCTGGAAGCAGCCTCTCTATCCCTATGGATAGAGGCAAGGTCTGTCTACATCCCACCCTCCCCAGACCCTATAAGTAGCTTTGCTATTTGTGGGATTTTACTGGGTATGATTGATTGATTGATATACATTAACCCTACATGATGCTCATACCTTCAAACGAATAAATCATGGATCATACGAAGCTAAATATGAAAGAAAGTGAGAGATTACAAACTACAGGGGTTAAATGTGTCAACATGTTTAAGTTATACCTCTGAGTGACCTTTTGACAAACCCGAAGCTTTGTAACGGTTAATTATGCTCACTAGAATGCACGGCATAAATTTCATAAAGTTTCGTTATTGTATGAGAAAGTTATGATCAATTTCGTATACAAGGGGTTGAAGCGTCAACGTTGAAAGTTATGACTTTTCGGGTAACAATAAAGTTAACCGAGGACTTAACAAAGTGGGTATATGTCTTAAAGCCCTTATAAGTCAATTTGGAGGGTTCAAAGTGCAAGAAATAAAGTCGTAGCAAAGTTTCCAAGAGCCAAGGACCAAAGCGTAAAAATCAAAAGTTGGAGATTTGATCAGAAGGGGCGTCGCGCCACGCGAAGGCCCTGGGGGGGGGGGGGGGGGGGCTACGCGTGCTGCGAGGGGCCTTCTGCTCCGAATTTGTTGGGTTCTTGTCTGCCATGGCCATTTTAACCGACTTATAATCGATTTTCCACATCTTGCACGACCCCTAAGCAACCCCTAGACACTTAGGGACATCTGGAAGTGATCCATGGCCATTGTTAGGCTTGTGTGTCAACAATCCATGAAGTTTTGAGCACTATATAAAGGGCCAAGGTTGCAACCATTTCTTCACACCTTCCTTCAGCATTTCTGATCATTTCTGGAGCTCCAAAGCAGACTCAAGTGATCACTAATCGTGCAAAGGACTTTTGTAGGTATGCTTAACCTTTCTTAGTTAAGTTTTTGCTTAGTTTTAGATTAAAAGTCAAACCGTCGTAATTAACGGTTGACTTAGCGATTAATCATTGATGGTTCAGTGATTAGTCGAATTGAAAGTAGTTATAAGTTGGTAATTATGTGGGCAATAAACCCTTAAAAGGGCACCCTCTGATTTCCACTCTAACTAGGTCTAATGTCGGGTCAAACTTGTTATTAAAAAGTCAACAGAATGCTTATTTTCAAATTTATGCATAATTAGCAATGTAGAACACATACAACCTATTTGATCATTAATATAACTTGGTAATTAATGTAAGAACATGTCTAAACATGTTCAACCCGACAATTTTCTGTTTAGACCCGGTTCGGAACCGAAAGTCGCAAAGCTTTGACTTTTGCTTTGACTTCAGTTCTGACCCGTTTTGGTATGTTTTAGAAATGCCTTAGAGCTTTAATTGGACTAGGTTACATGCTAGTATAACCCTCTGTGATTATACACCTTGGTTCATTAGTTATCCAATTAATATGCATGATTCCGTTAATTGCTCATATGTTGACCATTATGCCCTTTTCACCTTAAAACATGATATTTGAAAATGTAAAAGAGTAGAAACCTTAGTTACTGATATATAAACTTGCACCCAAAATTTGACATCATTTTGAGGAGTAGATTGAGAGTTATGCTCATTAGCGTAATTAGAAACCTTCTTTAGCGATTAAACGACATAATTAGCGTATAGCCTATTTAAACCTACTTTTTGATATCAAACTTATTACCCACTGATGTAATATATTATTTTGGGATTTTTGAAGATTTTTAATTAATTTTAGGCTGAGCATAACTTATAGTCATAGGCTTAATCCGGTAATTGTCGGTTTTGCCCTTACGGGCTATAAAATGAGTTTTACATATCTAATTGACTCCAAACCTTTTGCTACTGTTTTTAAATGATAAATAAATTATTTTAAGCCTTCTGGAATAATAAAAATATCAGCTTTATGTATAGAAGCCGGAAATGGCTTCTAATCGCCTTTTTAAGCGTTTTTAACGCATATAATGTATTAGAACTATTTTAAACATACAAGGGTTGATACCTACTGATATTTTAGGTAAATTATAATATTTTAATATTAAGCAAAAGTTGTTTAACTCAGACTTCAGTTTTGAGCTTTACGGCTTATGTGAAATTACCAAAATGCCCCTACGGTGCATAGTTTGGTTATAATTGACAAATTTCACATATATACTTTACCCTACTGTTATAACTTATTAAATTGAGCATTTTTGCTGATTACATCAGACCTGTAACTCAGGTTAATACTTAAACTCTTTTATAACCTTGCAAATGACCAAACTACCCTTACGGGGCATAGTTTGTGTTTAAATTCGTTTCGGGCATAATAAAAGATATCTTACTGATGTCACAACATATTTGAGGCATATTAACTTAGGAAACTTGTATATGGCTCTTACGTTTACCCGTTACGCTTATTACACGTTCGGTTCGGTTTATGTAACTAGTTTGCATAAATTAGCCGAAACGGGTCAAACCTTATCGGTTTTGTCTCAAAATCCAGAATGTGTATGAAATACCCATATTAAGCAAGTCTTCAAACTTGTCGGGTCTAAATCACATTCTATCCCGGTCTTCGCTTAATCGTGCGTACGAACCGTATCTTTAAAACTAACCGATCTAAGCTTAAGCTTAACTAAAGACCCGTTAGGATTCTAATAGGTTATTATAAACCTTCCTTCCAGAATAGGAGGACCAGTAAAAGCTACTTGCATTTGCTTATTGTGATTATTACTTTGCTCAGGTAAATACTTTTAACTTATTTTCCCTATACGGGCTTGGGGTACGGTATATAAAATACCGCTTGGTCGGGCATTAAATCTTCCATCGTATGGTGGTTAATTGATATTTGATCGGCCCGTTTGAATTGTTTTGTTTACTTAAATCCTTTGGGGGGTTAATGACCATGTCCCGGATATCCTTGGCATCATTTTACGAAATGGCCACGACTTAAGCGCGGGGTGTAGGCGTACACCCGTCAGTGCATAAATAAATAATGTGGTGTGTCTATTGATCTTTAACCCGGCACGATCCGGGCTACTGAACGCATAAGGAACATGTAATTCTTTTACAAGTTTATATATTTAAATAATTATCCCAAGTTATAAAATGTTTGTGCCATGTGCATCCAAATCAATTTTTAATCATTTTTAAAATGAGTCGGTTAATTGTATTTACCAGTGTAAACTGACGTATTTTCCCAAAAAGATTAAATGCAGGTACTAAGCGTAATAGGCTGGATTCTCTCCTTAGCATCAATAAAGAGTCTCGCAAGCTTAAGATGCCTATCGTCTGTTGAACTACTGTTTCCTATTTATTTTTGATCCTTCTGTGGATAAAATTTCAACTGTTTGTGATACACGATATTACAATTATATCCAGTTGAAATATATCTTTCATTTGCTTCCGTTGTGCATATTAAATATTGTGTTGTTTGACTATTATGTTGCCAACCACGTCACGATACTCCCCACCGGGCCCACCGGTGACACGTGGAATTCGGGGTGTGACAGTAGTGCAGTCTGAGAGACTAGGGAGTTAGTCTGAGAGA
The DNA here is from genome assembly GCA_030545235.1 of Helianthus tuberosus. Lineage (NCBI taxonomy): Eukaryota > Viridiplantae > Streptophyta > Magnoliopsida > Asterales > Asteraceae > Helianthus > Helianthus tuberosus. The sequence continues at coordinate 10,134 of JARYGA010027621.1, read as the reverse complement.
CTAGCTGGGTAATTCAGTCTGAGAGACTGGGGAGTTGGTCTGAGAGACTAACTGGGTAGTTCAGTCTGAGAGACTGGGTAGTCTGAAATACTATTTAGGGCAGTCTGAGAGACTGGGAAGTTTAGCCTGAGAGGCTGGGTAGTTCAGTTTGGGAAACTGGGAAGTTTAGTCTGAGAGACTAGGGTGTTTCAGTCTGAGAGACTGGGTGTTTCAGTTTGAGAGACTGGGTGTTTTAGTCTGAGAGACTGGGTGTTTTAGTCTGGGAGACTGGGTGGTTAGTCTGGGAGACTAGGTGGGTTAGTCTGGGAGACTAGGAAGGATAGAAAGTTTCATGAAAAATAATGTGAATACATGACTACATGACATATTACCTTGTTTGCATACACTAATTGTTAGTGATTACTATGGATATACACGCTATGACTATTATATGCTGGCACACAAATCACTCTATTTAGAAAGCAAGTTATCAGACATTGATAACCCTACGGCCACCGCCACAGATAATGAGAATGCATCTGCGCCAGAGATATTTACGTCAGACACTGAGAGTGATCCTGATATGCTGACCAAGGACAAGGACGATTTCCAACAGTCCGCGCTGCCAGATTTTGGGTAATACTTTACCCTTGCCGATGGTTTCTCTGACAAGAATCCTTCTGTCACTCTTGTTTCCGCCCATGACCACTTCATCACTGGTCATCCCGAAGGTGAGCACACTATGGCTCCGATCCTTGACTATGCGCCTCCTGTGGACATTCCTTCCGAAGGTTGGCTACTCGACGAACAATTGATAATGACGTTGACATGTTTATTGATGGTCCTCCTGCTGACGCCCATGATGATAGAAAATTAGACGAGAACGTTGTTACTTCTTAAGACCCCTGTTATCAAGCTATCCCTTGAATCTAGTATACACTCGATTTCAGACTCCTTTGAGTCTGCGAGAATTTCAGCTCTACAGACGGTCAGGTCACCGCTTTTTGCTACTAACTCGGACGACGTCGCCGCCATGACTGCTGCACTAACACCTCTTGAGGTCACATATCCTTACACGACCCAGAATCTGCTCCTGAGACAGCTCTAGTTCCTTTTGGGTCAGCTTGATGTTGCACCTGCTGATCCTGCGCCCTTATTTAATCATGACCTTATTTCTTTTGGCTTATCAAACATTGCACCCCTTATACCTGACCCAGTACCTGCACCAATGATCTCCTTATTGGTTTAGACGTTTATTCCTGCACCTTCACCCGCTGATGTTGCTCCTATGAAAACCGACGTCCATTGCGCCAACATGCCTATTGCTTTCTTTCAAGACATACCCGCACCCCGGGAAGGTACTCCAGGTCAGCACCCACGTAACAATCCCTTTTACTACAGCAGCAATTGCTACGACCTCACAGGCCGCACCGTTTGCTACATTCACCTCTACATCGCTGGACGAGCCAGTACGATGGTTCCTATAATACACTATGCTAATTTTAGACCCTTACCATCCCTCACAATATGGAGGCTACACACAGGAAGAGTACTCCTGTAACAACAGCTACAGTATGAGATTATAAGTCGCAGAATCTTGGAGCTTGAGCTGACACCACGTCCTCCACCCTGTCTATTACCAGTATACTTTGATCCTCCACATTCACCGAAGGTTCCGTTTGCACGCCCACCTGCTGCTATTACACCTTTCCCAGGTTTTCGAGACTCGTCTCTTTACTGTCGAGCAGCAGATCAGTTAACTACTTTGACGTATATACAAGCTCGAAGAGGAGTTCACGCATGTTAGCAGTTTACTTTTCTTTCCTCCTCCACCTCAGTCACCAGTATAGTTGATTTCTGGATTATGCGGATTGCATTACATTTGGGTAAAGACACTAATGATAAGCCAAGATTGTGGAGACTTGTGAAGACCACATCTGACTACGTAATTTTGATACACTGATATACTTATTGGACAAGGGTAGGGTGACCCTGCGTCCCTTTTGATGTGATACGTTTTGTAAGACAATGCAATTGTGGTCGGAGAATAATGAGGGTCCAATCATCATTAAACATGCGACAATACTTTGTGGCCAATAACCAATGAAAGCTCAGTCGCTATGTCTTCGTTAAGCACGTTGTTGATCTATATGTGTGTGCTATAATTATAACGCTACGTGCTTTCTTGTTATGCTCTCATTAAACGTAATTTCCAAATTACTTGGTTATGCTATGAATATGTCATTGCTGAATTGGTTGATATGATAACCTATTATGTGTGTGTACATTTGACCCCTAAAACAACTATAAGCACTCCCCGAACAAATAAGACCTGACCTAACCAATCTTCTCCTTAGAAGATGTCGATACAAGGGAACGTCGACACCAACAACCCTCCGCCAACAACAGCGGCAGAACTACAAGAGCGCATCTCACAGGCCATTGCACAGCTCGAGGCCCTTCGCTCCGAACACAGCGAAGGCTGCACATACAAGCAGTTCTTAGACCACAAACCTCGAGAATTCGACGGCACCGGGGGTGCCTTAGCCTTCGTGCGCTGGGTTGAGAAGACGGATTCTGTATTACGATTGAGCAAATGTGCCCCAGAACATCAGGCCACATACATAGCTAGACTATTTTTAGATGGGGCACTGTCATGGTGGAACCTTCAGGTTCAGACAATGGGCGAGACTGCTGCGTATGCTTTGACATGGGACGAACTGAAGGAACTAATGCGTAAAAGATATTGCTCCAGGGCAGAAGTCCAGAAGTTGGAGATTGAACAGTGGAACTTGAAAATGGAGGGACCAAAGATAGCTGAATATGTGCAGAGATTTAATGATTTATCACAAGTTGCTACGCTCCTGGTGGGACCAGAGTTTAAGAGAGTCGAACATTTCATAGGGGGATTGGCACCTAAGATTCTAAGTCTGGTAACCACATCTAAACCTTCAACGATCACCGAAGCTATCGACATAAGCGTGGCGCTCACTGAAGAAGCGGTTAGACTAGGAAAATTTTCCATTATGGAAGATAAAGAGGAGACTCCTGTAGAGTCATCTGGAGATAAGAAGAGAAAGCTCGCAAATTTCAAAAAGATTACTCGGGCGAGTAACAAGAAGGAGGCCAAAAAGGGAAAAGACTACATGGGTATCCTACCTAAGTGCGACAACTATTTACGTTATCATGTCTTACGATGTAAATATGGTAAATGTGATAATTGTGGCAAGAGGGGGCATCCTAAAGAAACTTGTAGGAAAGATACCGAACGTAGTAATGGAGGCCAAGATGGTAGCAAGAATCACGGAGGAAGCAACAATTATCAAGGCAGAACGAGCGACAGACAGAAACGTGCTCAAGGTTGTTTTAACTGTGGAAGCAAAAAGCATTTCAGAAAATATTGCCCTAAAAACGATCAGGCACAAGAATGAAAGCTCAACACCGGAGCTAGGGAGACACGCCAGGAATTCAAGCGTGGATATCGGTACGTCTTATATTACTCAACGTTATGCATCTATGCTGCTAGATACTGTTGCAAATTGAACTTCGCATCTCTAGAGTTTGAGTGTATACTTGGTTTAGTAGCAAGTAAGTTAGATAACCCGCACTCGATAGAACTAGCTAATGGGAAGCTAGTGGAAGTCAACGAAGTACTTGGAATCTGCAAGATAGAACACGGAGAGCGTGAATTTACGCTTGATCTACTGCAAGTTGAGTTGGAAAACTTCAACGAGGTAACCTGGATGGATTGGTTGTCGAGAGATCGAGCGGAGATTGATATCCACATTCCGATGGCAAACGAAGAAACGATCATAACTCATGAAGCAGGATACGCCTCTACAAATTACTAATTGCTTGAAGGCACAAAAATTGTTGCGTAACGGATGTATTATTTTCTTGGCCCATGTCGGGGAAAAGGGAGCCGAAGAACCAAAACTCGAGGATATTCCTGTGATAGGGAAATATCCTGAAGTCTTTCCCGAAGACTTGCCATAATTTTCTCCTCAACGACAAGTCGAATTTTGCATCGATATGATTCCAGGCGCCGCGCCTGCAGTCAATGCACCTTAGCTACTTACACCTTCGGAGACGCAAGGATTGTCAGTGTAACCTCAGAAGTTGATAGAGAAGGAAGATAACAGACCAAGATTCCCATTTTGGGTAACCCCAGTTCTGCTCGTCAAGAAGAAGGACGGTGATTTTCAAATGAACATCAAACTACAAGGAGCCGAACGAGCTAACCCATGAGAGTCGGTGACTCTTGCTAAGAATTAACGAACTTCTTACTTAACTAACTGTGAGGATCCAACTACTATTACACGACTGATCGATGATCGAGTGTCATTAGCGATGAATTCAGGAAGAAAGTATATCAGGGAAATTGTGGGACAATAACTTGTTTTTAGACGTACACAAAAATGGTGTTTCCTACACAATGCACAAACCAGATCTACACAGGATACGAAACCTTGAGGATCTAGAAAACATATACTTGGGACCTTTGGAAACCCAGGTCCAAACTCGTAAGGGTTGATACTTAGGAACCACATCTGTTAACCATTTCAGTTAACCAAACAGAAAATACTTAAATTCATTTTGTTGAAATCGTCACTTTTGCTTCTGGCGAGTAGATGTTTGCATCTCTACTCCCCTTAATGGTAGTTGCATCGCATTAACTTCCTTCGCTGAGAGCGAACATACATTTGCTTCGAATACTTGGTCATTTCTTCATTTTAGCAAATACTCATTGTTTCAGTACTCGGAAACTATTATGTCACACATGCACCAATTGCTACGCATGTGGTTTCATTTCGGATAAACGCTTTATTGAAATTCAAATATTATGTTGCTAAATCTAATCACTGGTTTGTGATTCGAATGACCTACATTATTGTAATTGTTGGACCTTTTGTTATCAAGTCAACACACTTTCTCGAAACTTCTTTTATTTCAAGTTACATTCATGGTTTATCTTTGCAACCATGCCGAGATTCCTTTGTTAATACATACGTTATTGTCAAGTTACGCTGTAATCAAGTTCAATTGCTTGAACTTATCCAATTCGCATGTTCGTTTTGACACGCCATATGATGTATTGAGAGCATCATATTCAAATAATCTTGCAAAGGTTCTTTTGTTTCGAGTCATAGTGGACTTGATTGGTCTACGACTCCACTAAATCATTTGTTGATTTCGATACCTTACGATGATACTTTCACGAAATCGAAGCTTGCGCTAATTTGGTTACTTACTTCATACACGGATTTAATTACTTATTTACTAATTTGCTCTAAATCCGTCTTGTTTATCACGATTAAAGCAGTCCCAACACAAGTTGTGTGTTAAGGCAATGGTACATAGATTCATTTCATAAGCACCATGTACCTCCTAACGATTCTTTCATTGTCGATCGAATACCTTGCGGTACTTAATACTTGTTCACCTTCGATCAAAAACAGTGGTCCGTTGATGTTCCGTATTTAACTGAAAACTTTATGACATTGTGTAAATCAAATCTTCAGATTGTCTCAGTACACTTTCAGTTGATTCCAGGCACGGTGAACTTGTTCAGTCACCACTATTATTGAATCTCGTCATTACGACACCTTGTGGTGTCATTAGCTTGTGCTAATCATGGTCAACTGTTTCACACAAAACTACATATACTTTTGTCGACTTGTCATTTAAACATTTCTGATGCAACTACGAATTAAGACAATGATACACCAGGTTCGCTTGTACCTCATTCGGTGTATTTTTGCAATTCGAGAATGTCAACACACTAATCCTTACCATTTATTTATTCAAAAGTTGACAGATCATTTTCATCTCCAAGTTGTTGATTTTAAGTTCATATAGCGGATGCTATGGTTGTGAAAGTTTGCATACTGTGACCGGTCGTTTGAGAATCCTATTAGTCAAAACTCCTTTTTGTGGAACCCCTGTTAACTGGATTACACTAGACTATACGTCAATACATCTTGTACCTTTGACACCAAATGCTAAAAGCACATACCTTTTAACCATTGGACTCGTGTTATATTCTTGGACTCACCTGATATGAATAAGGTTTGATTCAGTTTGGTGATTATCTACCTCGGTATTATTCATATACATACACGCATAATGAAACCCTAAGGAGTTAAGGTAGAACAAATTTCGAGGACGAAATTTTTGTAACAGAGGGAGAATGTGACAACCGTCAAATTTGCATGCATCCGTACAATTAATTAATATTGATTTATGCTTAATGACTGTGCTTAATTACAACTGATGACTTAAACTGTTTTCTGATTTCTGTATCATACATACATGTGCATCACATTTCATACTGTCACACCATTTATCACATACAGACTTTAGTGACATAAACGATGCACAAAGCACGGTTAGCACAGTGAGCGGATAACTCAGAAAATGCTGACGATGTTCAGTATATAGACAGACAGTGTTTAAAGACCCAGTATGGGCCAGAGATAAGGTACTACACTAGTATGGAGTGTAGGGAAGTAAGGACCATAGAACTGCGTCACTAAGTGATAGTTTAAGTGCCGGGAAGTGCCTAAAACCCACTACAAGTGCAGAATTCTGCATATTTCAGCAAAATTCAGCACTTTAACATACTGGTATTATGAATAAAATTGACTAAATGGTCCTGTATGCTATCCTAAGTGTTGGGAATTAAATGTGTCACAAAAAGTTACCTAAAAGACACTATACGGTATAACTTAGCACTTTAACGAACCGGTATCTAACGGAACAACCGGACATTACCCGGAACACCACAATTTTGCCAGAAACATTTTTTTATTATTTTTGAACTAGTTATGGTCCCCGAACACCCTAACACACTATATAATGTGTCATACACTTAAAACACTAGACTTTTCACTTAACCTCCAACTATTATTCACTTACCATCAAAATTTACACATGGACCCCCTCCCCCTCCATATTCACGACACCAAGGAGGTGGCCCCACTCCAAGATTTCAAAATCTTACTAAATCTTTTCTTGATTTTATTTGATTTTATAAGATATTGCTTGGATTTCCTAGATTTGCTTAGATTTTACTTGGATACTATAAGTTACCTACTTACCATCAAAGTTACACATAACCCCCCCTGGATTTACGGTTGAAAGGAGGTGGCCCCACTCAAGATTTTTCTAAATCTTCACACAATCTTATTTGATATTGCTTGATATCTTGGTCATAATATTGAGTGGAAGGATTATAAGTATGGTTCACTAGATCTTCATCGTTTCATTTCTTTCCTTCACAAGTGCACTCCACTCCCTCAAACTCTCTCTCTCCCTCTCGGCCCTTGTTTGTGCCGCCACCACCACCACCATACAACCACCATATTCATCCATCACTCATTCCATTTCAAACCCATTTCAAAATACTAGAAGGTGATACATGGAGCTTGGTGTTTGAAAAACTTGAAGGACCTTCATCCATTGCTTTTATCATCCATTTTTCATCATCTTTTTCTAATGATCTTCCCTAACCTTTGAGCTAGTTGTAAGCTTCTTGTTACTAGTTCTTATTTCTTATTTGGTTGGTTGAAAAGATGTACATTGTTATGAATCACAAGAACACTAAAAGACTTAAACAAGAATCATGAACATGAAACTTAAAGATGATGAAATCTTGTTAAAATAATGTTGTTAAGTACATGCATGACACTTGATTGTTATTTACTTGAAATTATGATGTTGATCATCATAAGGAGCTTGCTAGATTGTGATTAAACACATGATCTAGCAAGTTAGAGGATGATTATGTGTTAACCCAAGAAGATCATCCTCACTTATGAACATGAACTTGAAAATAAAATTATTTCTTGAAAAATAGTAGATAAAGTGAGCTAGTAATTTTGTGAATCTAAGATTTATGAATAATTTTCCAAGAAAATCAAGTTCAACATATGATTTTTAGTAGAACTTGATTCTTACATAAATATACATTGTTTTTGGTGATAAAATAAGTGTAAGAACACTTTATTTACAAGAAGAGTTCAAAAGAATAATTTTTGTGGAATATGTTTACAAGTTGTAAACATCTAAAATTTTCAAGAAGGAAGTTTATTAAGAAATAAACACACTTTAAGGGGGTAACTAAGTCTACTAAACATGTTACCAAGTTACTACGAGTTTTTTTGTGAAAGTTCATGTTCATGTTGTTATATGTATTGTACAATTTTTGCACTTGGGAAGTGTAGTTTGATTATTGATTGTTGGGATGATTTTTGAAAAGAAAATGATATGCTTTAATAGCATGGACACCTCCATTTTTTAGGGGAAACTATGGCGAAATTTTCTAAAAATACAAACACTTAGAAAAATATTTGCTAAACAAGTATTTACAAGTGAGTTTTAACTATGGTTTTTAATACAAACGTTGCCATAGATTTTGTTACAAATATACAAGTATTGGAGATTGGTTTTTGTAAATAAAAATGACTAAATATGTATTTGGAGAATATATATTTAGAAGACACATTGTGTGTGATTGTTTGAGAAATAGTTATATTATTTTAGGGTAAAATAATATAACCTAGCGAAGTACCATGGAATTTACTATCCGAAATACTACCAAAAATCACAAGGAATAAATATCTAAGTTGCACACATAATATTGTGGAACCGAACGATAGAACGTAACTTACAAAATATTCAGGAAAATACACTCATTTTGGTAAATACTATTTTGGATATGAAAGAATGAAAGTATGATTTTTACCAAGTTATATCATATTTTTTGACAGGAGAAAATGTATTATCTTTGGGAAAGTAAAATAAATTTACTTGGGTTTATTAAGAAATATAGTATTTTTGGGAAAAATATATATTTTCTTGGGATGTTTTGTCTTGAATAAAAATAGGTTTATATATATATATAGGGGGCCGCTAGAATGAGAACCACCCCGAGTTATGAGAACCGCGAGAACCACTTGATTCCGGGCGAGGTGGACCAAATTTTTTTTTCGAAAACGTAGATTAGTGTATCACAAACACATTCGTAAAAATTTTTTTTTAAAAAAAACGCCGTGTGGATAGTTTTTTACACCACAAAAACGTGGTTTACGAGTTCCATAAAATTACGGAACTCGTAAACCACGTTTTTGTGGTGTAAAAAACTACCCACACGGCGTTTTTTTTTATTTTTTTTTTACGAATGTGTTTCGAATACATGCACCTACGTTTTTGAAAAAAAAAATTGGTCCACCTCGCCCGGAATCAAGTGGTTCTCGCGGTTCTCATAACTCGAGGTGATTCTCATTCTAGCGGTCCCCTATATATATATATATATATATATATATATCTAAGTGAGACTTAAAAATATATATTCTTTTGGATTAACACGCCGGAATACGACTCCAATACTTGACAAGAATACGAAAGTACATGTATGAGATACCCCCATCCTTGGGAAGGGAATACAAAAACGTAATACTTGAGAAGTATTGATATAAGATACTGTTTAAACAGTTATTCTAAAACTAAATATAATTTAAAGTTAAAATAATTATTATTTTAGCAAATAATTATAACTTGGAATAATATTGGGAACATAAAAGGAACGTAACTCAAAAACGTAAATACAAAGGCAAGGCACGGCCGTTCGTCTAATAGACATTAGCACATTGTAGGTAGTCGTGTTTACTTAAGGGACTTGAGTTACGATACTGAAGACGCAATACAGTAAGTTCATGTCCCCCTTTTCTTTTAACTGTTTTCAGTTTTGTACTTCGGGGGTGGAATACATGTTACAATTATTACAGACATTTTTATACATGGTATGGTTAGCTTAAGGAGGGTTACTACTTAGATCATGTGAGTGGTGGGTACGACACTTAAGGCCATTAATCCTCGTTGTAGGACCGAGGGACATGAGTGATAGATCTATTCGGGTGTAGCGAGCCCCACTCCTGAGTCCGCTGAGTGGACCATGAAGTGACTATGTCTTACCGACGAAGTTTGCTAGGTTTGAGTCTTCCTGCATCACGTCACACATATCAATGGCCTTGCAAACCATTGGTGGTCTCTTTTTCCTTATTGCTACATACCAGGGACTTACATACATACTTACAATGTTTCAAAGGCTTATACATACACACAAACGAACACATGAACTCGCTCAACTTTTAT
>JARYGA010027620.1:0-26554 GCA_030545235.1 Helianthus tuberosus | reverse complement strand
AACGGATTCCAGCTCCTCAAAATACTGAAATGTACCTTGGAGGTTTTAATCCTGCAGCTAGTTCCAGTTCTGTTCAGCAACCAAAACTACAAACGGCGTTTGTGTCCAATAAAAGTTCCTTTCCCTTTCCCCAGTCAGCTCTTCCTCCGGTTTTCGATCCAAGTGCCTATCTTCCTCCAGCGCATGTTATTGCTCAAGCTCACGCTTTTTCAAAACCTCAATTCGATGCGAGTGCCTGGCTACCTAAACCCCAACCTCCACCTCAAGTTTCCACTACTCAACCTCAATTTGATCCAAGTGCTTATGTCACACCCGCAAAATACCACCTAGGGAAAGTCCCTGTTAGGCGTGTGACAAACCAATAACGAGCCACTAATCATGTTGAACCCATACAAGTTTTTAAATGAAAATCATCACTTATTAATAAAAAGTATCAACAATAAGTTTCAATAACCCCAACATTGTTCAGCGGAAGCAAATAATAAACCATAGATAACTGTTTCAAAACCAATGTATAATATCAGTGATCCCATCACATGTATCCATCCAGTTCGACCAATGACCACTCCGGCTACTCCAGACAGCAAGTTCCAAATCCAATACATCTAACGACCTGCGAGCATGCAACAAGTGTATCAGACAACGCTGGTGAGTTCATAGTTTTACGAAAACGTTGGTTACCAAGTGTTTAGTTAATCCATTGAATTTAATGTTGATAATACCCTGAATACAAGACGGCTCCAGATTTACATTGCCCTTTCTCCAATGCTCCTAACAAAGCGTTGGTCATGACTAGGTCATTAGTTCACACCTGTCCTCTCAGGTACGGGGTGAGGGTGCCAAACCTAAGTAGCGCTACTAACTAATACCTTGTTACCTCTCAAGTAACCAAACAACACGGAGAGACTTTAATGGTGATAGGATGAGTATATTATCCAACATTCCAGATTTACCCAAAAGACATATTCCTCTCAGGAATACCCATGATTTACCCAAAACCAATCCCTCTCAGGGATACCCAAAGACTGTCCCAACCACCGGGACGCATGCTAAAGAGAAATGAACTCACCTTAGGTTTGCTCGATAAGACTAGGTATTCGTTTACGTTCACAGTTGGTCAACCCAGTCCTAGTACGGTTACCAATAGTAGTCAGTTTTGCATACAACTACTTCACTTGTTCAATCAGATTGCATGTAGTAAACATTATCAACCCACATCACATAACAATCATTTAGATTACGTGCAAGTTCTCATCATAAGTTCCTATGTCATAATCACACCTAACAATTATTCTTTCATTTACCCCGGGCATGCGGCCCATTGTTTCTCCGGCCCAGCAAATGTGTGGCCCATCACAACGTGTTACATGGTAGGTGTGTAAGTGTGTGGCCCATTGTAGCCCATTACGTCTCACAACCTGACCAGCTTTGAACCCGAAGGAACTAAGTGATCCATCAGGGCCCAACCCACTTCAGCGTGTGGCCCAGCTGTCCCCAAATTAATTACTCAGCCCGGTTACCCCTAAGGCCCAATACACCCGCATGATATCCCAAATAAATTGCAGGCCCACGATTTTAATATGTAAACCCAAGCTAATGTTTCAATTTTTCTTTGACATAATCATACATGTTCACTTCATTATACAGTTTAATCATGAATGCATACTTGTCATCAAGTGACCCTAAACTTGGAGATTAGTCTTTTACGAGTCCCTATCCCTATGGCTTCGGTTCATATATTCAGCTTTCATTAACTCGACAAGACTAATGTACATCATGCTCATTCAATAAGTGTTAACCTATCTAATTAATCAGCATGTTTAACTATAACTCCAGGTACTAATGTGCTAATATTCATGTGTAAATTCAGGTCACACTTCTATTATCATGCAATCAAACATCATTCGTTCAGTTTCTCACTATTTGATCATATTATTCAGTAACATACATGATCATGATTCACAAATATTAGCATGTTGCAATCATCCCTAACACATATAATCGATAGCACTTATACACATAACATAACATATGTAAAGTATAACTCACATACCTATCAATAGCAAATACACGTATGATGCCTTGAAAGTATAGGATTACTTTGGTGTGTGTGTGTGTGTGGGGGGGGGGGGGGGTACCATCTGACGTCGCACAACCAAGTGGGGAAGTAGGGTTTGAATATGTATTGTGCTAATAGGTTACGTAATCCATGTGTGTGTATATATTCTACACTAACCGGCCCTCAAAACAAAACAATGGATCCACCTGGGCTTTACTCGGCCCAACCATGATTTCAGTGTATAAAGTGTGTTTAGTTTTGGGCTTTGGTTGAGATTGGGCTCATGTAATGCAACCTAGGGTAACCTGTGCGTATGGACCGATCATGATTGTAATAAATGTGGCCCAATTATAAACTAAGTGTGTGTCAAGACGCGGCCCAATATGTTCGGCCCAAACACAAGGAATACGAGTTTTTAAAAGAACAAGTTAAACAACACTGACCTCAGAAGTTCGGGTTGTCACATCATCCCTAACTTGAAAGAAGTTTCGTCCCGAAAATTTGACAAGTAAACACCAAAGAGTGGAGTGAGAAATCAAGATTGCTGCCGGTTTTCCTCAGGTTCCACATCATCCCCAACTTGAAGAGGAATTTCGTCTCGAAATTCGCCAGTTGCACCAGAATTAGATTGATCATCAGGAAAAAGTTGAGGATACTTGAGTTTCATCTGATCTTCGCATTCCCACGTGAACTCCGGTCCATGTCTTGAGTTCCAACGAACTCTCACAATCGGGATTCGACTATGTTTATGCACCTTGACCTCCCGGTCCATGATCTCTATAGGTTCTTCGACAAACTGTAACTTGTCGTCAATCTTTAACTCTTGAAATGGCACAACCAGTGTCTCATCAGACAGACACTTCTTCAATTGCGAAACATGAAATACATCGTGAACGTTACCCAACTCAGCAGGTAACCCAAGCTTGTAAGCCAGTTTACCGATCCGCTCCAGGATTTTAAATGGTCCAATGTAACGCGGATTAAGCTTACCGCGCTTCCCAAAGCGTACAACACCCTTCCACGGTGAAACTTTCAACATGACACGATCACCTACTGCAAACTCTAACGGTTTCCTACGCTTGTCAGCGTAGCTTTTCTGACGATCACGCGCTGCCGCCATATGGTTTCTGATCTGAACAATCTTTTCTAAAGTTTCGAGTACAAGTTCAGGACCTGAGATCTGGCTGTCACCCACCTCAGCCCAACAGAGAGGAGAACAACACTTTCGTCCGTACAGTGCCTCGAATGGAGTTGCCTGAATACTAGAATGGTAGCTGTTGTAGTAAAGCCAACCATAGGTAGTTGTCCTTTTCAAATTTTTACTAAGTCGTTCACATACATGCTCGCAGCATGTCTTCAGAGGTTCGCTGACTCCAACCGTTGTCCTATGATGCTGAGTAATGCTCATGTGTATACGTAAGCCAAGAGTGTTGTATACTGCCTATCATAAGTCAGGTATGGATCAAACTCAAAGGTAACAGGAGTTGGCACCTCGTGCCTAACAACTGCCTCTCCCAGAGGGATATTCACAAGCTGTGAAGACTCGTCAGTTTCCTTGATTGCAAGAGAGTGTGCTGGTTACGTGAGGCAATCGACGATCACCCAGGTGATAACGATAATGTTTCTGTTTCGAGTTTTAGGTAGACTAGCGACAAAATCCATGGCAGTCTGTTCTCATTTTCATATGGGTGTTTCTGGTTGCTGATACTCCACCTTGACTTTTCTTACAGGTCAAGCATCACTCACATACATTGCCAGGTAGGTCTTCATGCACGATCACCAGTACAAGATTTAGAGATCCTAATATCTCTCATCAAAATCCAGATGACTAGAATATTGAGGTCGGCGTGCTTTGATCGACACGATTTCCCTACAGTTGCCGTATAATAAGATCCACATTCGTTCCATGAGGTAGCGCATATCGTCTGACCTACCAAAGGTTGCTTCTCCACGCCCCGCATGGGTTCTACTTGAAAATCCTCTTCCTTCAGTTCTCCAGTCCGAACAGAGCGAGTTTGATCAGGTAGGTTAGAGTCGATAATGAGATGCAGAGCTCGTGCACATTCAAGTTTCGCAGTCGTAATCATCCAAAAATTCCATCCAGCGATGCCATTAACTGATTTAGCTCTTTCGAAACCAGGGTACACGGGAGGCCCTTGTGTTCGGTCTAAGTAGTGCATTCGGTACCGTCCAAGTAATGCCTCCAACTTACATCCAAAGACCACAGTTTCCACCCAGATTGTGTGTCGTGCAATTTTCCTTGTAAGTCTATTACGTAAGCTATCACCTTCTCGTGTTACATCGGCGTGTAACTGGGACTCTGATTCGAACCATCATGATATACCACTAAATCACCCGCACCCTCGGGTAGAGACGATGCTCAGTGTATTGCAGAGTTGGGATTCGAAAGCTGAAAAGACGTCCTCCTGTTTTGTCTCCCACGAACACAGCACCCTGCTGTGCTAAAGATATTTAAGCTGCGCGATCTTGGAAAATCCTGTGATGAGTCTGCGATAGCATCTAGTGAGACCAAGAAATTGCTGTATCCTCGAAGGGATCTTTGGTGTCGATCAGTTTCTAACCAAAATGGGTCTTAGCGAGATCCACGTGTATTCCCACTTCGTTGATTATATGACCAAAAAGGTATCCCTCGCATTAAGAAGTTACATTTATCAAGACTTCGCGCGGTGTGGCTCCTCCTTCAGGAGCTCTCAAATAAGATACAAAGCTGCCCATGATGTTCCTTTCTCCTGGAAATGATTCAACATGTCGTCAATAAGCATGGTCGATTCATGTGATCCATACAGCTGCTGGTGTGATGATTAGCTCGAAGGTCTTGGAACACAACGTCGAAATGGCCGCACTGCGCTTGGTATGCCGTTGCAGGCACATTCTCCCCTTAGACTACCTTCTGACAATAGCTCGTTTGTTATTCAATCCTCGAATGGAAGCTCGACCCCCGCATCTGGTCGTCAGGTTGTCAATATATGGTCGTGGCAAACGGTTCTCAATTGTCGCCTTATTGAGTTCTTGAAAATCAGTACACATACGAAAAGGCTTATCTTCACGGATATAACTTGGGTTCCCCAACGCGAAAAGCTAGGTCCAACAAAACTCCTGTTCAACAATTCCTACAGTTGATTAGACAGCTCTTTCAACCCTCCTGGTCCAAGACGGTAAAAGTACGTGTAGTCAGGGCTGCCTCTGGCGCGAGATCAGACTGAGATTTCGCCTAACAGTTGTGGAAGTAAACCCGAACGTTCCTTGGCTAGCACACCGAAAGGAATCACGAATGATTGGTGGATCCTCTATCCTCTGTTTCCTTAGCCCTAACATCAGTAACGGTTGCTAGTATAGTGGAGTAATCCCTCCGTAGACACTTCTGGCCTTCATAGCTGAAATGGCGCTAACCTTTGAACCACTCTGATGCTTTAGAACAAATAACGATTATCCACACAAAATTTTCTCCTCACTGGTGTATCTGCGTGATCTCTGGATAACCAATCCACACTAACTACTGTATTGCAACCATCAAGGGTAGAAGAAGGAAGGTTGTCGTCGAACACTTGTCCCACAAGGTCAAGTTTACATCCCAGCGGACATATGATGTTTCCTTTGACTTGCCATCCGTTACTGCCACAACAAGTTCGGTTTCAAGAAACATCAGGGAAAACAGATCGGAGACGAAGCGAATAGCTACCCATCCAAGCTATCGTGTTGCTATTATGCCTGGTATAGCCTACGCCAATACTAAATGTCCTTCCATGAGCTTCATTTCCAGTGTTGTTTTCATCACGAGAATTTCCAGTACTGTCGTCGTTCCCTTGGTTGTTGTCACCTTGACTTAACACAGTCAATCCTTGTCGAGGTCACCTTTGTTTCCATACTGTAAGCTACGATCATGAGTACCTTGCTGTTGCCGCGACTGTTGCCTCTAATATTGTTGCCTGTAACGGTGTCCTGTGTCCTTTCACCAACAAGGTCCATCTTTTCACATTCCGTGCCACGTCCTAAGGCACTACTCATGGTGCGGGCGGTTAAACATTCCGCTCTACAGTCAATCGTCATCGATTTTGTCCCGATTGGTTCGTAAGAGTCGACTCCCATGAGTCGCTGGCTGGGGTTAAGGATTCGATTGGAGTCAAATCGCTGTTGTTCGTTGCCGGTAACTAGGGTCGTTCAAATGCTGAAGCCGGTAAGGTACTACGTTTACCCTCTTGTCCATCGTTCTTGCATGTTGACTGAGTAATACACGGTATGTCGCGAGAGTGTTGCAGAAGTGATCGCACTTCAGGATTTAAGACGTCAATACGTTAAGTTCCAGCAAACGAAGAAAAGTGAGAAAGGTATAGACCAATCATTGTCGTTGCAACATCCAATTCAAGGATGTTCGTACAAGCACCTAACATTCTACACAGTTCGCTAGGCGTTCAGATGGGTGTTCGGGTACTACTCGATAGCATCGCGGTTCAAAAGGATTCAGAGAGGAGTGAAAAGATCACGTTCAAGTAGGAGACAATCACTACCACGACTCCTATAGACTGTTGTATTTCACATTTATCAAATAACAGAACGGAACCCCTTTTTCACTTGTTAAGCCTCACTGGGACTCACATGCACCCCACATTATTATTATGTGTGCACCCACAATAATATTGTGATTTGCATGCTCATCTCAGCTCCTCCTAACTCATGTCAAATGGTTCCTCAACCTCGATTAGCAAACAAAGAGCATCACGAAACGTAAGTCATGAATGTTTAGGGAAATACCACCCTATCAGTCACATAACACGTGCAAGTAATACATGAATTCATACTGTTGTGCTAAACATGCAATCACATGCAATATCATATGTAAGTGTTCACTAGTTATGCAGTACAATGAGTATACGAGAGACGAACCTTACAGTCTGGAGCTGAGTGTCATGGTCGTATTCACGTATTCAGAACTGTTCGGTTATAGTCTAGTTTTACAAAAACGTTGTAAAACCAAGTTCACTATAACCAGTGGCTCTGATACCAAACTGTCACACCCCCAAAATACCACCTAGGGAAAGTCCCTGTTAGGCGTGTGACAAACCAATAACGAGCCACTAATCATGTTGAACCCATACAAGTTTTAAAATGAAAGTCATCACTTATTAATAAAAAGTATCAACAAAGAGTTTCAATAAACCCAACATTGTTCAGCGGAAGCAAATAGTAAACCATAGATAACTGTTTCAAAACCAATGTATAATATCAGTGATTCCATCACATGTATCCATCCAGTTCGACCAATGACCACTCCAGCTACTCCAGACAGCAAGTTCTAAATCCAATACATCTAACGACCTGCGAGCATGCAACAAGTGTATCAGACAACGCTGGTGAGTTCATAGTTTTACGAAAACGTTGGTTACCAAGTGTTTAGTTAATCCATTGAATTTAATGTTGATAATACCCAGCATACAAGACGGCTCCAGATTTACATTGCCCTTTCTCCAATGCTCCTATCAAAGCATTGGTCATGACTAGGTCATTAGTTCACACCCGTCCTCTCAGGTACGGGGTGAGGGTGCCAAACCTAAGTAGCGCTACTAACTAATACCTTGTTACCTCTCAGGTAACCAAACAACACGGAGGGACTTTAATGGTGATAGGATGAGTATATTATCCAACATTCCAAATTTACCCAAAAGACATATTCCTCTCAGGAATACCCATGATTTACCCAAAACCAATCCCTCTCAGGGATACCCAAAGACTGTCCCAACCACCGGGACGCATGCTCAAGAGAAATGAACTCACCTTAGGTTTGCTCGGTAAGACTAGGTATTCGTTTACGTTCACAGTTGGTCAACCCAGTCCTAGTACGGTTACCAATAGCACTCAGTTTTGCATACAACTACTTCACGTGTTCAATCAGATTGCATGTAGTAAACATTATCAACCCACATCACATAACAATCATTTAGATTACGTGCAAGTTCTCATCATAAGTTCCTATGTCATAATCACACCTAACAATTATTCTTTCATTTACCCCGGGCGTGCGGCCCATTGTTTCTCCGGCCCAGCAAATGTGTGGCCCATCACAACGTGTTACATGGTAGGTGTGTAAGTGTGTGGCACATTGCAGCCCATTACGTCTTACAACCCGACCAGCTTTAAACCCGAAGGAACCAACTGATCCATCAGGGCCCAGCCCACTTCAGCGTGTGGCCCAGCTGTCCCCAAATTAATTACTCAGCCCGGTTACCCCTAAGGCCCAATACACCCGCATGATATCCCAAATAAATTGCAGGCCCACGATTTTAATATGTAAACCCAAGCTAATGTTTCAATTTTTCTTTGACATAATCATACATGTTCACTTCATCATACAGTTTAATCATGAATGCATACTTGTCATCAAGTGACCCTAAACTTGGAGATTAGTCTTTTACGAGTCCATATCCCTATGGCTTCGGTTCATATATTCAGCTCTCATTAACTCGACAAGACTAATGTATATCATGCTCGTTTAATAAGTGTTAACCTATCTAATTAATCAACATGTTTAACTATAACTCCAGGTACTAATGTGCTAATATTCATGTGTAAATTCAGGTCACACTTCTGTTATCATGCAATCAAACATCATTCAAACGTTACTCATGAATACACATATTAACCATCGGATTCCTAGTAATTGATGACAAGCGTTCAAGTTTGTATAACACCCTAATCATTCATTCAGTTTCTCACTATTTGACCATATTATTCAGTAACATAGATGACCATGATTCACACATATTAGCATGTTGCAATCATCCCTAACACATATGACCGATAGCACTTATACACATAACATAACATAACATATGTAAAGTATAACTCACATACCTATCAATAGCAAATACACGTATGATGCCTTAAAAGTATAGGATTACATTGGTGGGGGGGGGGTACCGTCTGACGTCGCACAACCAAGTGGGGAAGTAGGGTTTGAATATGTATTGTGCTAATAAGTTACGTAATCCATGTGTGTGTATATATTCTACACTAACCGGCCCTCAAAACAAAACAATGGATCCACCTAGGCTTTACTCGGCCCAACCATGATTTCAGTGTATAAAGTGTGTTTGGTTTTGGGCTTTGGTTGAGATTGGGCTCATGTAATGCAACCTAGGGTAACCTGTGCATATGGGCCGATCATGATTGTAATAAACGTGACCCAATTATAAACTAAGTGTGTGTCAAGACGCGACCCAATATGTTCGGCCCAAACATAAGGTATACGAGTTTTTAAAAGAACAAGTTAAACAACACTAACCTCGGAAGTTCGGGTTGTCACAGCTTATATTCCGCCCCCACCATAACCCAACCACAACAACAGCAAGCATGTTACAGTAACAACCCTCCACCCCAAAACCTCAACACAGTCAGAGTTGATACTTCAAACCTTTCGAAAGTAAGCATCGAAGTGGCAAAAGAGCATTTGGAACTCATCAATACAATGGTCAGTGCCTATTGCGGATCGGTCGCAGGTCAAATTGGAAACATCAATATGTCCAAAGAAGATTATCAACAGATAGACCATGATGAAATGGAGTTAATGGACATTAAGTGGGCGTTTGCAAGTGCTGTTAGAAGGGCCAAGGATTTCATGAGTCGAACTGGAAGAACTACCTTGGAAGGCAAAAAGGATACGAAGTACGGTTTCGATAAGGATGCGGTTATGTGTTTCAACTGCGGCAAAAAGGGTCACTTCAAACGCGAGTGCACTCGACCAAGCAAACAAGGCAATCAAAATCCCTTCCGAAATTAGACGACTACTTCCAACACAAATCAAGAAAACCGTGAAAGAAGGATAGTAGCTGTGAACAACACGACCAACTAAACCCAGGCTGGACCTTCAAACACCAACCAAGCATTAGTAGTTCAAGCTGATGAAGGATGTAACTGGTCAGTACAGTTTGGAGATGGTGATCAAGAAGGAGGAGGAACCTCATGTTATGCAAAGATCATCAATCACATCAAGCACGTTCACAAAGAAGAGTTTTCTTAAAGTGATGATAGCTCGGGTTATAGCGGTAGTTCGGATGAAGAAAGCTCGAATGCGGGAGGTTATAATTCTGAATCTGATGTGAAGGAAGAGTTGAATTCTGATGTTGATGATTTATTAAAGGAAGCTGAGGAGTTAAAGTGTCAGAAATCTATTCTGATCAAGAAGGCTGTTGTCGCATCAAAGGAAATGGAGAAGTTCTTCTCTGAAGATGGATCTTTTTCTTATCAGACTGCCTTTATGGCAAATGTCTTAGCCTCGACGAGTCAGGTAAATTCCGACACTCCTACTCCTAGTGTATGTAATATGTGTGTAGATTTGAAAGTGGAATCCGAAAAGGTTCATAGTCATAATCAAAGTTTAGTTATTGAGCTGTCTAAATGCAAAGAGGCAAACATGGCTTTAGCTCGAAATGAAAAGGATTTCAAAGAAGTAATCGAAACCTTAAAGAAAAGTGTTTCCGAATTGATAAAAAACTGTTTTCAACAAACAAATTGGTATTAATAATTACATTAATATCATTGAGGAAACAAAGAAAGAGCTAGCCGTGGCAAAATGCGAGCATGATGCAATCAAGCTCAAATTGGAGAGTTATTCTAACTCCCGATATATGCTCGATCACATCATAGACGCTCAACAGCTGAAAGGGAACAAGAAAGGCGATGGGTATAAGTCGTGTCCACCCCCTTTAAGACACAACTATACCAAAATGCCCGATGAAGAGGAAAGGCCTTGTTTTGAACCAAGTGTACCTCTCGATTATGAGGAAGTTACTACATGATTAGGGTTCAAATCGGACAGTTCCTCGAGTACCTCATCTGAAGAAACAGAAACATCAACGTCTACGAATCAAAGTGCTCCAATTATTGAGGACTATGATTCGTCTGATGATGAATCAGATGTGAGTGACCAGGATGAATCACTTGATAAGATGAAAGGAGTAGAAATTCCAATTGAGAATCATATTCTTTGTGATCCTCCTACTCCTGCTGTGCAACCTGTTGCCAAACAAGTGATAGATCCTGTCAAGGATGTGAAGGAATCTGTGTATGCCATTAAGAGTAATAATGTGTTGTATACTTTGGTCGGTGATGCTAAAATTTATTCAGACAAAGATTTTCCAATTAAAAACATCAATCAATCTTTGATTGATAAAGTTTTTGAAGATAATACTAGTAAGTTTTTGGGAAAGACAATTCCGGGAGCTGTTGTAACTCAATGTGATCCTATTCCAAAATCTGAAATTAAAAAGCAATTTGGAAATCAAAGATTACCGACAAAGCAACAACCTATTGCTTTTAAGGGTAAACAGCAAGAAAAGCGAGCTCAAAAGCCTAAAGTTTCTCAATCAAAGTTTGAAACAAAAGGAGCTCGTTACAAGAAGAAAGGCAGTGATGTCAAATTTGTAGCATCAAAAGGTACTGATAAAATTGAGACTTTTGAAAGTAAATCAAATACCGATTTTATCCAACAAGTCAAAATTTTAAAACGTAACAGTCAAAACAACTACACCCAACACACAAATGGGTGTGATGAAGGAACAAGTACCTCAGGTTCTACAGGTTCGACATCTGTTCGTCAATCGGAATCTCCTAAGTTTCTTGAAAGGAGAACTTGTTTTAAGTGTGGGGAGTTTGGACAAATCATCAAAAATTGTACAAATACTCCTAAAGAAAAAATTGTTGAGAGAGCCCCTCCTGAAAAAGGTCACCAACAACGTCGTTCTGTTTCACCAAAACATGATAAACGAACTGTTAAAGAACAAGAAACAAAACAACGACGTCAAAACGTCAAGACAATTGAAAAGGGTTTAAAATCGGAAGTCAAATCTGTTAAAAAGGAACCAAGTTCATCACAATCATTAAAACCAGAAGTTTCAAAATCTTTTCATAAAACTCAAACTGGTAAACAACATCAGACTTGGAAACCTAAAACGGGTGAAAGTTCAGGGGGAGGTGCTATTTTTTAGAATCATCAAGAAATCGAGATCACATTTTGCGATGCTCAGGGACGACCCAAGACCACTAAGGCTTGGGTCCCCAACCTCAACTGATAGTTGAATGAAATGTGCAGGATGTTCTAGGAGGAACTGTTAATAGTCATTGGATTGTTGACAGTGGAGCATCTAGGCACATGACAGGCGACTTACGGCTTCTTTATGATGTGAAAAACATTAGAGGAGGTTATGTCGCATTTGCTGGAGACAAAGGCGGATATATCACTGGACAAGGAATGATCTCCAATGGTGTTGTGTGTTTCGATAAGATCAATTATGTTCGTCAAATTGATCACAATATTCTGAGTGTTTCGCATATTTGCGATAAGATTCACCGTGCATTTTGATGATGCCGGTTGTTATGTGCTGAAGCCTGGTTTTAAAATTCCTAAAGAATGGATTCTCCTATCGGCTCCAAGGGTCAATGATCTTTATATTTTTTATATGAGCCAAACGATTACGACATCTGCACAAGTAACATGTTTTGTCTCGAAAGCCACAGAAAATGAGTCTATATCTTGGCACAGACGAATGGGGCACATTCACTTGAGGAAGATGAATCATTTGGTGAAAAACAATCTTATGAATGGTGTGCCTGTGAGAAGTTTACATCTACAAGATGTCGGTGTGTCGTGCCAGAAAGGAAAACAAATGAAGAAATCTCACCCGATTAAGAAAGTCAACACTGTTAGCATGCCTCTCGAACGTCTTCATATAGACCTCTTTGGACCTATGAAACACAAGACAACCTTTGGGGATGCTTATTGTTTGGTGGTTACTGATGACTACTCTATATTTTCTTGGGTATCTTTTATGCCGCACAAGAGTGAAACTCCTGAAATCCTCAAGAATCTTCTTTCTTTGCTAGAAAATTTGTATTCATTGAAAGTGAACGGGATCCGAAGCGACAATGGCACTGAGTTCAAAAACCGTATAATGGATGAGTTCGGTACTTCAAAGGGCATTCTTAATGAGTATAGTTCTCGCTACACTCCACAACAAAACGGTGTCGCTGAGAGGAAGAATCAGATGATAATAGAGACTACAAGAACGATGTTGGTAGAGTCGGAGCTTCCTGTTTAGTTCTGGGGGGAGGCTGTGTCTACTACTTGCTACACGCTAAATAGAGTTCTCACAGTAAAAAGGCATGACAAAACTTGTTTCGAACTCCTACACAAAAGGAAACCGGATATTTCTCACCTAGAACCTTTTGGCGCTCCATGCACTATGATTGAGCCGCACGGAAAGTTTGGTCCCAAAGCTATCGAGGGTTTCTTCCTTGGATATGCTACTCCGAATTTTTGTGTATGGAATTTGGCGTCCAAAAAGATTGAGTTATGGAATGAAGTTAAGGTTCAGAGGTATACTAATTCTGTTAGAGCTCCGAGTGATCCTTGGATGTTCGATTATGATCGACTATTCGACTCCTTTAATCTGCCAACCTTTGACGAAGCATCTGCAGCTGCTCAAATGTTACTTGAAAGTGACAACGCGGCTGACTCGCCATTGGTGAGACCAATTATTATTAACCCCCAAGGTTCTAATTCGGTTAACAACACAGTTCAAAATGAGGTATTTGAAGATGCTGCTGATTACAATGAGTCATCGGAAGATGATGAATACCATGATGCAAATGAAGGCACTTCAGCTCCGGTTGCTACTGTTCAAGGTGCTTCTGAAGCAACTCCTCATGAGCAGAATGTAGACACTACTGAAGGAAATGCATCCACCTCTACGCCTATGCCCAGTGTGGATTTGGTTGTTGATCTTAATTTTAACAATTTGGGTATCAATTCTCGTGTCCCTGATGTTCCTGATTCGAGAATTCATGATACTCATCCACAGCAGAATATTATTGGAGATGTCCATAGTGGTGTGCAGACGCGTAATCAGCTGAGAAACAACCAGAATGCTGGTTTGTATTCAGCCATCAGAGAATCTGGTCTTCAAAATGATTGGTCCTTCGCGTGTTATGTTTCACAAGAAGAGCCGAAGTCTTGGAAAGAAGCTTTAAAGGATAATTCTTGGGTGGAAGCCATGCAGGATGAACTGCAACAGTTTCAAAAATTGGGTGTTTGGAAGCTTGTTGAAAGGCCTGAAAATTACAAGAAAATTGGCACACGTTGGGTTTTCAAATGCAAAAAGGACGATCGTGGAGTAGTCATTCAAAACAAGGCGAGATTGGTTGTTCAAGGAGTTCATCAGATCGAAGGCATTGACTACAATGAAGTTTATGCACCGGTTGCACGTCTGGAAGCTATTCGGATCTTTCTAGCTTATGCTTCATTTAAAGGATTCAAAGTCTACTAGATGGACGTGAAAAGTGCTTTCTTACACGGGGTGGTTGAAGAAGAGGTGTACGTCGAACAACCTCCGGGTTTTGAAGATCCTATTCATCCAGATCGGGTTTGGTTGCTCAACAAAGCTCTTTATGGTTTACATCAGGCACCAAGAGCTAGGTATGCAACCTTATCTAACTATCTATTAAAGAATGGTTTTCGGCGAGGTCTTATTGATTGCACTCTCTTCATCAAAGAACATGATAGAGATCTTCTGTTGGCACAGGTATACGTTGATGATATAATATTTGGTTCAACTAATGATTCTTTGTGCAGGCAATTCGAGCGTGTTATGCAAGAAAAATTCGAGATGAGCTCAATGGGGGAAATGAATTTCTTTTTGGGCCTACAAGTTCAACAAACTGAGTCTGGGATATTCATCCATCAGACAAAATATGTTGGTGACATCTTGAGCCAGTTCCAGATGTCTGATGCAACGCCCATTGGTACCCCAATTCCGCAGAATCACGGGATTACTCCGGATCTGAAGGGTGAAAGCATTAACTCTTCATATTATCACACTATGATCAGATCTCTAATGTATCTCACAGCCTCGAGGCCCGACATTATGTATCCGACGTGCCTGCTCGCAAGATATCAAGCCAACCCGAAGGCCTCACATCTGTCAGCTGTTAAAAGGATTTTCCGCTATTTGAAGGGTTGCCCGGATACCGGTCTCTGTTACCCTAGGGATGATAGCTTCGACTTGATCGCGTTCAGTGATTCTGATTTTGGTGGCTGCAAAATCGATGGCAAATCAACAACAGCTGGATGTTAATTCTTATGAAATCGCCTGGTCACATGGTAGTGCAAGAAGCAAACCTGTGTTGCTACATCAACTTGTGAAGTTGAATACATTGCTGCCTCTAGTTGTTGCTCCCAAGTCTTGTGGATCCAACAACAAATGCGCGACCACGGTTTTGAAGTCCTATCTACTCCTATCTTTGTTGATAATAATGCTGCCTTACAGATCACTAGAAAGCCTGTGCAACATTCCAAGACCAAACACATCGAAACTAAATATCACTTCATACGTGATGGTTTTGACAAAAGACTTATCGATGTTGTTAAAGTCCACGCCGATAACCAACGTGCCGACCTGTTCACTAAAGCTTTTGATAAATCACGTTTTGATTATCTTCTTTTGGTCAATGGCATTAAGGTGATACCCGAGTAAAACTTCTTTGGCTAATCGTTTTTGTAAATATTTTCTTTAAAAACTCTAAAAATACAAAAAGATTTTCATTTTCGTAACCTTTTAGCATTTTAGGGGGAGAAAATTTCAAGAAAATACAAAAACATTTGAAAAAGTCAAAAATCCAAAAAGATGTCTTTACTTTCTGTCTTTACGTTTGAAAAATTAAAAAAATTCAAAAAAATTGGAAATTTAAAAAATTCAAAAAAATTAGAAAATCAAAAAATGAGTTTATTGGATAAAGAAAAATGATGATATTCACTGGTGTGGTCGGTCAACATGTTCAAATATTTAAAAAAAATTGAGTAATGATAAGTATCTCTACTAATGATGTATCGGTAGGCTGACAATCAGATTAAAATGTGTAGGATGATACAAACTTAACAGACTTCAAGTCAGGTGGGAACCATTAATTGGCATATGGTCTTGGTACCAAAATTTCATTTGATTGATTGCCGAGGTTCTGAGATATTCGGTCTTTATGCTGTCTTATCATCTGGGTATCATGGTTGTATCTTTTACCGAAAAATAACGGAGACGAAGTCTAGATCTTCCATGATACTATACATACGTGTACATATTTCATTCGACCTCAATAAGTGATCAACAATCACATGTCCAAACAAAATATGTGATAAAATATCACATTTATCCGGGAGTCAAGTTCGTCTCTTTGCTGTACGTTGTACTGACCTGTTCACGGACTTGCTCCTGTGCCCTCATGCATATGAAAATCAAGTTCCTCATCAATAAGTGATTCTATCACATAGGGCTTGTTTTCAATCAAAATAAGTGAGTATCTCACATTCTTTTATATGGTCAAACAGATGATAAGCGGTATACTCACCGGTAAAATGAACTCTCGTGCATACCTTGATACGGGAATGTGTCGTGAGTGGATGAACA
The DNA here is from genome assembly GCA_030545235.1 of Helianthus tuberosus. Taxonomy (NCBI): domain Eukaryota; kingdom Viridiplantae; phylum Streptophyta; class Magnoliopsida; order Asterales; family Asteraceae; genus Helianthus; species Helianthus tuberosus. Next base: position 10,030 of record JARYGA010027620.1, on the reverse strand, counting down.
CCGACTTGTAAGTATAACTCTTACCGTAAATCGTATCTCCAAATTATGATTACATCTGATCAGTTTGAGCTTATGTGGACAACAATACCGATAATCGTGGTAGTATACTTATCCAAAGCTTTAAACCAAACAAAAACCATGTTGACAAAGACGGTAAGCTGGTATGATTCCTTTTCCTTGATACTCGCAAAAAGTTTGACTTTGTACAGTCGTTTACTGTTTTTATTGCTTTCCGTTAGTTTACCACACTTTAAATTATGTTCTAGTGTAGTTTGTAAAGTTCGTTTTTTATTAGCCGAAGTTGTAACTCGGAGTTTTCTGCCGAAAGCCTGAAACCTACTTCATGAAATGTCCTTTGCACTTGGTAAACTTGATCACTAAGTAAAATATGTTCAAAGTGTGCAATTTCAAAAGACTTGGTAATATTGGGAAAGAGATTTCATGAAAAACCAAGGGTCCATGAAAGACCTAAAAAGTCAACGAAAAACCATGGTCAGGTCAACTGTTTTCAGTCTTGGTCAAAATTCAAAGTGTCACGACAAAATACATGTTTTTCGTCGAGGTTGTGACAACTGGCACAAAACCGGTAACTTCCGTACAATTTAATTATTACTTAATAACTGCAATTATGTGCTTAAATGCCAACATTGTCTGATTACATGCTATACATGTGAATTCATGCACGTTTTATACTTCAAATATGACATTATGCATTAATGTTAGCGTTGCGTCAGAAATACTAGTAAACTCATCGGTAAGACACATTGTGTCAGCAATTCTGCAGAAAGCAGTCAGACAATAGAATTGGGGCCTAGGAGTATGTCCAACGTTTAAAAAACATTAAAACCCAAGAATGGATACAAGGGTTAAGATATAGACTTTCTGGAAGCTAGAATATGCACCAAAAAGCACCCGAAACACACTTTAAATGCTGAATTTCATATATTTCAGCAAAATTCAGCATTGTAATGAGTTAGTAACATGTAAAAATATGACATATTGGTCCGGGATGCTTTCCTAAGTGTCGGGAATTAAAAGCGTCACAAAAAGGTACTTAAAGATCACTAAATGGAATAGTTTGACACTTTAACGAACCGGTATCTAACCAAACAATCGGACACTACCCGAAACACCAAAATTATACTAGAAGCATTGTTTTATTATTTCTGAGCTAGTTATGATCCCCAAACACCCTAACACACTATATAACACATCATATACTTAAACACTAACTAAATCTCTTGAAATTTAATTAGAATACTTAACTTACCATTGAAACTTACACTTTACCCCCACCCCCCCTTTAAGGTGGACGGTCATGGGGTGGCCCCACCTTTGATTTTGTGTAATCTTCTTAAGATTTCCCTTAATCTTCTCTTGATTCACCTAGATTGAGTATAGATCTTGTAGTGTACTTACAAGACATAATGCCCATTGGATATAAGCATAGAATGGTTATAAGTAGACCTAATCTCATTCATTCTCACACACACCCAACACCTTCATCTACTCCCCCCTTCTCCTCCCCATTCGGCCGAGATCAACCCACAACACCACCACCACCTTCATCCATTGTTCATCCATTCCAAGCTTATCCTAAGGTGTAAGAAGGTGATTGAGGAAGTTGGAAGCTTGTGGATCTTGAAGGACCTCCTCCATTTGCTATTAACCTCCACATTTGTCATCTTCAACCTCTTGTGTTCTTCCCTAGCCTTGTGCTAGTGGTGAGGCCCTCATGATCTCTTATTACTTCATATATTGTTGGTTAAAAGGATGATGAATGTTGTTAATCACAAGAACACTAAAGAACATGATCATGATACTTTAACATAAGCTTATTAACTTATGAAATCTTGTTGATTTGTGATGATTTGTTTCTTGTTGATTGATTATTAGTGTTAGTGATGTTAGACATCATAAGGAACCTACTAGATTGTGATTAAACACATGATCTAGTAAGTTAAGGTGATGATCTTGTGAAAGACCAAGATGATCATTCTTTATATACATGAACTTGAATTATGAAATTTGTTCTCATATGCAAAGATGATTTAAAGAAAATACAAATCTTGTAAATAAATTATTACAAAACTAATTTTCTCAAGAAACCAAGTTTATTTATAAGATTTACAAAGTCATGGTTTCTAAGTAAACCAATCGTATTTTTAGTGTTTAAACAAGACTAGAAACATGTTTGTAACAAGAAAAATACAAAAGAAATATTTTTAGAAAAATCATCTTACAAGTTGTAAATAACTAAATCTTTCAAGAATGTGATTTAGGAACAAATAAATATGTTTTTAATGGTAACTAGACCTACTAAATAACATGGTAAGTTATTACAAGTTTTTACAAAAAACTTCAAGTTCATGATGTAGTGTAAATTACTTGATTTTGGCACTTGGTAAGTGTTGAATGAGTTGTTGATTGTTGTGATGATTTTAAAAGAAAATAAACACATGTTTGAAAACATGGGAAACCTCCATTTTTAGGGGAAACTATGTCAAAATTTCTATAGAATTTTGACACTTAGAAAAATATAAGTTTTGGTGAAACATATTCCCTAAAAATTCACCCAAAAATATTTACCAAGATTTCCCTAATTTTTATGTAAACTTCAAGTTAAGAAATGATGATTTCTTCAAGATAAAAATTGATATTAAGTATGTATATTTTTGAAGAAAATATATATATTTATTGGTCACCAACTTTTGTGCTAAGTGTATGTAATATGTAATATGTATTGTATGTAATAGTGTATTAGGACTTGAAAATACACTAAATACTTCCAAGGAGTAGAAATACAAAAATACACATACAACATGCATAGACAAATACAAGAACATATATTTATGAAAATATATTTCTTAATAGATTTTGTAACTCGGACTAGTTACGAACTTAAAATGTCTTCTTGGACAAAAATACATAAGTCGGGTGAAAAATACAAGATACTTATATGTATTTTTGAGAAAATAATATAAGTAAGATACATAGTTAAAAATATAAATTATTTTTAACAACAAAGAACACATACATAAAAGATGGTGACTTGTACTTGTGCGATACAAGTCTAGTGACTAACGTTAATAAAACACGTATAGGTCACGACGCTATATAAGCAAACCCGGTGAAGTTTACGGCGCAAGAAACGCAAAGTTGTGAGTTCATGTCCCCACTTTTAAACTTTTATATGCTTTATAAACGTGGGGAAAATACATGTGTTATGGTATGTTGAATACAAAAACTAAGGAATGATACTTTAGATCATGTCACGAATAGGGTACCAGAAGCACCATTAATCGTGTACATACTAAGACCGCGGAACAAAAGGTTAGATCTAATGGGTTTCAGGCAGCCACACTCTTGGTGATAACTAGTACCAAGTAGTGCTTTTGTGTCCCAGTCGTGAATCGACTACTAAAAAAATGCCTATGGTTTGGATGCTTCCTATGTCGTGTCACATGTTAATGGCCTTGCAAACCATTAGCGATCTCGATTTCCTTATATTTATAGAAATACTTGATTTATACAAATTACATACCATGTTTTCATACAAGTATACAAACGTTCAATACAAAAACTGCATGAATTCACACCAACTTTATGTTGACCATTTTCTAAAAACTCACATGTATTTCAGGTAACTAAAGTGGATGTGCGCGCGGTCTTACTCTTGCTCCTGGATGTTGTTTATGTTTATCTTTATCTTTGAATAATGTTGTAAACTTTTCAGACAACATTTTATGATGTGATGTAAACTCCAAACTTAACCTATGTTTTCAGTTACGTAATTTTATTGGTATTTGAAGTTATTTGTACGAGCATGTAGTATGTTTACCATTCGTATGCAATGAGAACCTTTCAATATCACACCTCGTGCTTCCGCCTTAGAAAGGGGTGTGACAGGTTGGTATCAGAGCTGCGAAGGTAGTGAACCAGGATTCCTTCTCGAGTCTAGACTACAATCTTTAGGATCCTCTCGCGAAAACAATTTTTCAAAAGTTTTCATTGCATAAAACTTTCCGCGACATCCACTACCTGAAACTGTTTTCGAAGAGTCCAGTAAGGGCACTACAAAACTTAGGGTGCACCGGAGTAGCACTTGTCTTTGACTAGAAATTACTTGCAACTACGTGTAATAATTGATATATACATATACTAGAAATAGAATATCTCAGGTACTCGTAACTTTACCTGAAAACAGTGGCCTATCTGAAGGAAGTGATCCGACGATGAAACGAACTGTGCGGACTGTGCAAGGACTTACGTAATTATGGATGCATACATAATTATGGAATTCAGTGCACAGAAACCACAGCAAGTCTTGTCACGTATCAAACGAGATTCCTTCAATACAAGAGAAGGTCAAACGTGAACACCCTTCCCCCAGCCTATTAAATACTCTATTGGTGTAATAATTTAGGGTATAAAGACAAGAACCGCCAAAAGTGAAGTAGGATATTTTGTCCTTTACAAATATTAAACTTGTACCTTGGGGAGATGTAACCCTTATGCATTTTGTTTACTTCGCAAACAATGAAGTCACAAGTTGCCCTGATATGTGTAAAGACTCGGCGAATATCTTATGACACACCAGTATTCATCTATTTATGCATGCTTGTTACTGTATAAATTGATTTATATGCTTGGCGGATTGTTTGATGTCACTTATGTGGGTATATGTCTGTGTATATATACTACTACTGTCTCGTATGACGATATCAAACAAATGTCTAACCCTGCTATGTTGTGTTCTTTCAGAACATGGCACCTAGGAGAACTGTGAACAATCAGGATTCTGATCAACCCCCTCCTCCTCTTCTACCGAGGACTGCTGAAGAACTGAACGCCCTATTGGAAGAAAGGATCTCCGCAGCTATCGCTCAATATGAGGCGAACCGCACCGAACAAAGTGGAGGACCAAGCAATGCTAGACGTAATGGACAGGGAGATACATCTGGAGGAAACCCAGCTCAAGGCTGCACTTTCAAGTAGTTTCTCGACTGCAAGCCACTAAACTACGACAGCACTGGAGGTGCAGTGGAATTTGTACGCTGGACGGAGAAGACTAACTCCACTATCCGCATGCGCAAGTGTACCGTGGATCAACAAGTCACTTTTGTTACTGGGTTGTTTGTTGATGAAGCTTTGACTTGGTGGAATTTGCAAGTCCAAACTCTGGGTGATGATGCTACTTACGGCATGACGTGGGATGAGCTGAAGGAACGAATGAGAGAGAAGTATTGCTCTCTTGTTGAACTTCAAATATTGGAGACTGAGTTTTGGCACTTGACCATGGAAGGTGCAGACATTACTGGTTATACCCGAAGGTTCCACGATTTGTCGAGGGTGATCCCCTACATGGTAACACCCGAATTTAAGCGTGTCGAGCGCTACATCTGGGGATTGGCTCCAGAATTTTGCAGTATGGTAACTTCGGCTAAACCTGCAATGATCACTCAGGCTGTAACTCTGGCTGTCAGCCTTACTGAAGATGTTGTTCGTATGAAGAAGTTATCACTGAACCCAACTGAAAAGACCGAGACACATGCTGAGTCGTCTGGTGACAAGAAAAGGAAGCATGCGAGCCTGAATCAAGCGACACGTAACAACAAGGGTTCCAACAATAAGAAGCGAGACCCCAACCCGCCTCAGGAGGCGAAAACTCTTGCAACCATGAATGACGCTCCTGCCAAAAGATACCTGGGCACTCTGCCCATTTGCAACCAGTGCAAGCGTCATCACGAAGGATTTTGTCGCGTTCCAAAATGCGACAAGTGTGGAAAACTAGGTCACCATACTGAGAACTGTTGGGGAAAAGGAAATCGGAACGGGAATGGAAACCGCAACGGTGATGGTAATAGAAACGGTGGTGGAAATGGCAATGGCAATGGTAACCGAAATGGTAATGGAGCTGGGCAGAACCAAGGATGCTTTGGTTGTGGAAGCAAGGATCATTTCATGAAAGATTGCCCAAGGGGGAACAATGCTCAGGCTCAAGCATTTGTGATTGGAGCAAGGAACGCACGCGAGGACCCTAATGTGGTCACCGGTACGTTTCTCGTTAATAATCACTTTGCATCCATACTATTTGACACTTGTGCCGATTATAGCTTCATGTCTGTGGAATTTAAACGTATGCTTGGAATAGAATCTAGTAGATTAGATATTCCTTATTCCATAGAACTAGCCAATGGTAAACTTGTTGAATCAGGCGAAGTTGTTAGGGGTTGCTCATTACAACTTGGTGAACGAAGATTTAGCATTGACCTCTTACCTATTGAATTGGGTAGCTTCGATGTAGTGGTCGGAATGGACTGGTTGTCCAAGAACAAAGCTGAAGTTGTTTGTCATGAGAAAATCATTCGCATCCCCCTGGCGAATGATGAAAATCTCATCGTGCATGGAGAAAAGCGAGACGCGCCTCTGCGAATCATCAGTTGTATGAAGTCACAGAAGTGCTTAAGGAAAGGATGTGTTGCTTTCCTAGCACACCTTGTAGATAAGAAGGCTGAGGAGCCGAAACTCGAAGACATTCCTATGGTGAAGGAATTCCCTGATGTTTTTCCCAAAGATCTGCCAAGACTACCTCCGCAATGACACGTCAAATTCCATATAGACTTGGTTCCAGGAGCCGCCCCTGTAGCTAAGGCACCCTATCGGCTTGCACCATCCGAAATGCAAGAATTATCTACACAACTCCAGGAGTTGTTGGATAAAGGATTCATAAGGCCAAGCTTCTCACCTTGGGGAGCTCCAGTATTGTTCGTGAAGAAGAAGGATGGAACACTACGAATGTGTATCGATTATAGAGAACTGAACAAGCTCACTATCAAGAATCGGTACCCACTACCGAGGATTGATGACTTATTTAATCAGTTGCAAGGATCGAGCTACTATTCCAAGATTGACCTTCGATCTGGATACCATTAGTTGAGAATCCACGAGGAAAGCGTACCAAAGACTGCATTCAGAACACGTTATGGGCATTACGAGTTCCTTGTGATGCCATTCGGACTGACGAACGCGCCAGCGGTATTTATGGATCTGATGAACCGCGTTTGCAAACCATATCTTGATAAATTCGTGATTGTATTTATCGATGATATCTTGATTTACTCGCAAACGAGAGAAGAGCACAAGCAACACCTCATAACCATTTTGGAACTACTGAAGAAAGAGAAACTTTATGCGAAATTCTCCAAGTGCGAATTTTGGATTCGCGAAGTACAGTTCCTTGGTCACGTTGTGAATGAGAAGGGCATTCATGTAGACCCAGCTAAGATAGAAGCAATAAAGAATTGGGAAGCCCCCAAAACCCCAACCAAAGTTCGACAATTTTTGGGCTTAGCGGGCTATTACCGACGGTTTATTGAGAATTTCTCCAAAATATCTCAACTGCTGATAACCCTTACGCAGAAATACAAGAAGTACGTTTGGGGTGATAAGCAGGAAGAAGCCTTCCAACTGCTCAAAGATAAGCTATGCGACGCACCGATACTATCCTTACCCGAAGGCACTGAAGACTTCGTGGTATACTGTGACGCTTCGCGTCAAGGTTTGGGTTGCGTGCTCATGCAACGCCAAAAAGTCATCGCTTACGCTTCAAGACAGTTGAAGGTGCATGAAAGGAATTACACCACGCACGACCTGGAGCTAGGCGCGGTGGAATTCGCCTTGAAGATCTAGCGACACTATTTATATGGTACTCGATGTACAATCTTCACAGATCACAAAAGCCTACAACACATATTCGATCAGAAGGAATTAAACATGCGTCAGCGATGATGGGTCGAGCTGCTGAACGATTATGATTGTGAGATTAAGTACCATCCTGGAAAGGCAAACGTTGTAGCAGACGCGTTAAGCCGAAAAGAAAGAGTTAAGACCCTAAGGGTTCTAGCATTGGAAATTACTATTCGGACGAACCTCACTACACGCATTCATGACGCACAACAAGAAGCCCTTAAGGGAGAAAATCGTAGGGCTGAATACCTCCGAGGTATGCTGAAGAATTTGGTGCCAAACAAAGAGGGAACCTTGTACTTTAAGGGGCGTATTTGGGTTCCGCTCTATGGCGGTATTCAAGAAGTCATCCTTAATGAAGCTCACAAGTCAAGTACTCGATCCATCCAGGATCGGACAAAATGTACCAAGACTTGAAGGACTACTATTGGTGGCCGAGACTTAAAAGCGATGTTGCTATTTATGTTGGAAAGTTCCTAACCAGTGCTAAGGTTAAGGCTGAATATCAGAAACCGTCTGGACTACTGTAACAACCAGAGATACCCATGTGGAAGTGGGAGCAAATCTCAATGGACTTCATAAAAAAATTACCCAGGACCCCTAGGGGGCACGATATGATATGGGTGATAGTCGATCGGTTAACAAAATCTGCGCATTTCCTACCGATCCGAGAGAAGGATAGCACTGGAAAGCTTGCTGAGTTGTACTTGAAAGAAATCGTGGCACGTCATGGAGTGCCTATCTCAATTATTTCAGACAGAGATGGACGTTTTGTCTCAAGAATCTGGCAATCCTTCCAAGAGGCCTTTAGATCTCAATTAGATCTAAGCATGGCCTTCCATCCGCAAACAGATGGCCAAAGCGAACAGACCATACAAACGCTAGAAGATATGCTTCGCGCATGTGTTATGGACCTAGGCGGCAACTGGGATACTCATCTACCTTTAGTTGGGTTTTCCTACAATAACAGTTACCATACGAGCATATAAGTCGCACCGTTCGAAGCTCTGTATGGCCGCAAGTGTCGCTCGCCATTATGTTGGGCAGACGCTGGAGACAAACGTATGGTTGGTCCTGAACTTGTTCAAGAGACAACCGACAAAATCATACAGATCCGAGAGCGCATTAAGGCGGCTCGAGATCGACAAAAGAGCTACGCTGATTGAAGGCGAAAACCTTTAGAATTCGAGGTGGGAGACAAAGTTCTGTTGAAGGTCTCACCTTCGAAGGGCGTAGTAAGATTCGGAAAACGTGGAAAGCTGAACCCACGATACATCGGACCATTCAAGATCTTAGAAAGAATTGGTACCATGGCATACAAGTTGGAATTACCGAAAGAACTTAACGGAGTACATGATACGTTTCATGTATCCAACCTCAAGAAGAGTCCAACCCAAGAAACAGTGATCATCCCTGCGGATGAAGTGCATATTGATGACACCCTCCGATTTACAGAACAACATGTTGAGGTTACAGACTCGAAAGTCAACAAGACCCGAAGGAGTAGTGTCAAACTTGTCAAAGTACGTTGGAACTCTAAGCACGGACCTGAGTACATGTGGGAACGTGAAGACCAGTTTAAAGAAAAGTACCCCACCTGTTCAAGAAAACTCCTGCGAGAGTTAGCTCAGCCTGAATTTCGGGAAGAAATTCTTTTAACGGGGGAGACTGTGACAACTGGCACAAAACCGGTAACTTTCGTACAATTTAATTATTACTTAATAACTGCAATTATGTTCTTAAATGTCAACATTGTCTGATTACATGCTATACATGTGAATTCATGCACGTTTTATACTTCAAATATGGCATTATGCATTAATGTTAGCGTTGCGTCAGAAATACTAGTAAACTCACCGGTAAGACACATTGTGTCAGCAATTCTGTAGAAAGCAGTCAGACAATAGAATTGGGGCCTAGGAGTAGGTCCAACGTTTAAAACACATTAAAACCCCAGAATGGATACAAGGGTTAACATATAGACTTTCCAGAAGCTAGAATATGCACCAAAAAGCACCCGAAACACACTTTAAATGCTGAATTTCATATATTTCAGCAAAATTCAGCATTGTAATGAGTTAGTAACATGTAAAAATATGACTAATTGGTCCGGAATGCTTTCCTAAGTGTCGGGAATTAAAAGCGTCACAAAAGGGTACTTAAAGATCACTAAACGGAATAGTTTGACACTTTAACGAACCGGTATCTAACCAAACAACCAGACACTACCCGAAACAACAAAATTATACTAGAAGCATTGTTTTATTATTTCTGAGCTAGT
>JARYGA010027619.1:0-26794 GCA_030545235.1 Helianthus tuberosus | reverse complement strand
CTCTAGCATTGCTTGGTGGTTATCTTAGGACTTCTGAGCAATCTCAAGTGAGTACATAGTTCCCATATTTTACCGTTTTCAAACTGTTTTGGGGTGAAGCATGTGTACCTATCTGTTATTTTCATGATTTCAAAGTATAATTGATTATACATGTTATTACTTATCATTTGACAAACTAAATGACTATCTATGGTTTAAACATTGATTTCTCAAAGAACATAAAATTAATTGTTGAATTGTACTTATTTTATGTTCACCTGACCGGTTATTAGTATGATATAGCGCTATAGGATTTGACACCCCATTCCTGTTGTCATGGAATGTCTGAAACCAATTTGTTTCTCCATCCAAATAGGGATTGCCTTTGTGGTATCCTTATAGTCTCAAAGGTGTATTTTGATGCACTAGGTCTGAATGAATTCTTAAATCACACTTTTAAAGTATAGTTTGATATACTCTCATGTGTGGTATTGTACAAAACCAACATATATTTTGTTAATCATCCAAAGCATATTTTGATATGTTATTTACAAAACCAAAACATAGTTTAATATGTTATTTACAAATCGAAAGTATACTTTTAATATGCTACTATAAGGTTATTCGTTTAACCTGACATTATTTTACAAAGCATAACTTCTGATTTATTCAAACACTTTGTTTTGTACATTTTTTCTTTTGGTTTAAGTAGTCTCATTTTACTTACCATACATAACTTTTGCTTAAACATTACATGGTTTACATTTAACTTGGGTTATACAAAAACATTTGACTATTGGTTTAAACATAGACATTATACATTGTTGGTTGGTTTAAGTGACTTAAGTAACGAGGTGTGTATAATATGATACAAGCATGGTGGATACGCCGCTGGTACTTCCTATATATAAGTGGTTGTATGGTATTACATATCGTAGCGTTGTTTGAATCATTTCAGTTTAAGACAAATAACATTTTATACAAATAACATACTTTTCACAAGACATTCTTTTACAAACAACTTATCTTATACAAACTCATTTTTACTTGGTTATTCATTTAACCTTACATTACTCTTGTATGTATCATCTACTTTATCATCACGTTTCGAATGATTTATAAAACAAAACATTTTACAAGGATCATGACTGACTTTTGTTAAACAACATTTTCTAAACTTATAAGTCATGAATCCTATATTCACAAAACCCATGTTTCTCACAGGCATTTTTATACTGTCGTACCTATTTTTACACTTGTTTCAGGTGCTGTTTTAAGGCGATTGTTGATACATGCTACATTTAGGATGGACTCGTGCCTTAGCGACTTTAAAACTTGGAAGATCATAGTTGTACTTATTTGATTGTATTAAAACAATGAGTTCATTTATCCAATAAAACGAAATTATTTATGCCATGGTAATGAAACAATAATTCTGTTACAACACTCCCCGACGTTTCCGCCACGTCTAGTCGCTTTACGTGGTCGGGGTGTGACAGAAAAGTTGGTATCAGATCCAATGGTTATAGGGAATTAGGTTATTAGTAATGCTTTGACCTAGACTATAACCTTCCTAGGACCCTAACACAAGTTTTCTTGTGTTTAGTTTTAAAACAATACCGTCACTTATTCTTAGGTGACAACCACAATAAGAACATAAATTTCTATCCCGCTTTGAAAACTAATCATCTGTTCTAGGATGATTTATTATATGGTTTTGAACCCTTTAAGTTTTCAAAATCCCATCAAAGTAGGTCTAAATAATGTGAACACGTGCAAACTGGAAGGGTGGGTGCCTGTACCCTGAGTTTTCTGTCTAAGGCTAGAGTGTTCGTACAAATCCACATAATCGGACCAGTCACTCTTACCTGGGAACTCTTGGGGTGAGTGTCCACTTATAGGCGAGCATGTCTTCGCGATACATTATTTTTCACCTATTTACTTTGATTAATCACCGGGGTCGTTTGTTGCTTTGTAGTAACAAACAAATGACCACTATCCTTGCTTTCATCAGATTTGTTTCATCTCATTCTTTTCGTCTAGTTCTCTCACTCGTTTCCTTTCATGTTCCTCTTTTAGAATGCCTCCTCGACGCGACAATCAGATGGCGAATGCCGAACTGGCGGAAATCATTGCGCAGTAAATGACTGCTGCCTTCCCAAATATTTATGCTCAAATGATTCAAGCCATCAATAACAACAACAATGCTCCATGCAATTTCAAGAATTTTAACTCGGCTAAACCGCTCAAGTTTAGTGGTTCTGAGGAAGCAACTGGCTTCTTCAATGGTTCGAGAGCATTGAGAATACTTTCCGTCACGTTCAGTGTCCTGAAAATCGCAAGGTCGAGTTTTCTTCGAGTGTGTTTCAGAAGAGGGCTCTTACATGGTGGAACGGGGTTATGAGAGACCGAGGTGCTGAGGTTGCATTAGCACAGACTTGGGCCGAGCTTAGGGCTCTTATGATGAAGGAATTTTGTCCTCGTCATGAGCTAAGGGCTCTAGGAAGGGAATTTGATAATTTGAAGCAAGACAGTGGGGAACATCGAGCCTATACTAACCGCTATGAGGAATTGAGCTTGTTATGCCCTACTATGGTTACGCCTCTGGATAAGGCGAATGAGAAATACATTGATGGTCTTCCGGACGTAATTCAGAATATCGTTACTGGCAGCAACCCTACTACTGTTAGACAAGCCATTGAATTGTCTGCCACTCTAACTGAATCCCATATCAGGAAGCATAAGCTGTTTCGGAAGGGCGACCCAAGACCATCTGACAAGACTGATCAAGCGGAGCCAAAGGAAAAACAGGATGAGGTATCCAAGAAGAAGAAGCGCAAAGAGTCTCAAAACTACGCTGTAACTGCTCAAGACAAACAGGTTGCACCAAACCAGCCAGCACAACCTCGCAAAAGGCAAAACTATGTTGGTACCGCACCTTTGTGCAACAAGTGCAACCGTCATCATCTAGAGCAAGAGCAGTGTCACAAATGTACCCACTGTGGGCGGTTGGGACATTTGATCAATGTTTGTCGTTATGCAAATCAAGCTGCTCCAAACCTTGCTGCTGTTCAAGCACGGTTCCCTCCGGGGTCATGTTATAACTGTGGTGACCTTACTCACTACAGAAACAATTGCCCAAGACTTGTTAACGCACCTCTAGCGCGAGGACGAGCATTTAACATCCGTGAGGCAAACGGAAACAATGATGCAGCAGTGAACAATTAGTGTTTTGTATTACCTTGGTTGTTATCTTTTGACACTTCAAGACAATCCGGTTGTTACATAAATAAAGAATTGTTGTTCTTATTTCTGCAAAATTTATGCGTTTATACGAATGATTGATGCAACCTTATGATGTCAACCCAAATACAAACTACTCGTATGGTTCTGTCATTTTATGATCACTTGTGATCTCCCCAAGAACCTTAAACACTTGTTTCTTTTAAGAAACAAAGCCAAACTCTTATTGAGAATCCTTCTATCTTTATAGATAGATCCTTGAAAATCATTAAAGTGCCAAATGAAATCCATGGATTGGATTCCTAGTGTGCTTTAAATATCCATACCTAAAGATAACAAATTAAAGAATCAAGTTAACTAATTTTATGCTTATGTGTTTTCTTACATGATTTGTGGTTGTTTTGTGATCCATCCAAATCCTCGTAGAATCTTCCATATCTCATATGAGAGATTCATAATAGGATATCCAAAGTTACTATCTTAAATCCTTAATGGACTTCTACGTTGTAGTCAAGTCCCTTGGGTTTTAAAAGTACTATTCTAAAATTTGACCCCTTGAGTGGTCTAGATAAACAGATTGATTTTGAAAATCTGATTAGAAATATCATGTGATGATATAATTAAAAAGATCCCTTAAGTGGTCTATTTAAGGAGATCGTACGATGGTCTAGTTAAGAAGATCATGTGTTGATCTAGTTAAAAAGATTGTTCGTTGATCTAGTTGAAAAAATCCTTTGGTGGTCTAGTCAGGTCGCTTCATGTTTATTCAATTGATTTTTCCTCTACGCATTATGAAATGAACTGTGCGGACTGTGCAAGCGATTACATAATTATGGAGGCCTACATAATTATGGAATTCAGTGCACAGAAACCACAGGAAGTTTTGTCATGTGTTAAGACCTATAGTGACGAGAATAATGATACGGGAGAAGTCTTGGACCTTGACCGATGTCATTTTATCTTACACTCTCGAATTATGATTTCAAGCACACACAAGTTTCCTATGATAAGTCTTCATAAGAAACGTTCTTCTGTCCGTAGTTCAAAATTCCATGTTTTACTACTACAAGGAATTCACTTTGAGGGTTAACAAATTCGCTAAGAATCCTAACATGGCCCAGAGTTTTACTTAAGGGTTCAATGGATCTATTTGAAGGCGAAACCGTCACAGCTGTCTTTACAAGTTTCCTCTAGAATTAAATTTCGGGACGAAATTTCCTAAAGTAGGGGAGACTGTGACACCTGTGTCACTTCAACCATCAAACAAATTCCAAACCAATGAAATATTGTATTTCATACTTGGGATTTGTAAAAATATGTGTATCGTTTGCACATATCAACTCCTGTTCGATTTTAAGCTTTAAATCGCTTTCTGGAGGGTTATACGCGCTCTGATGCGTAAATATAACCAGTTTAATCCAACGAACACTCTGGAATAGTGAAATAGGCTTAACATACCTTAAATAACCTTTACATAACTTAGAAATAAGTTTTGAAGGCTTTGGTATGGCAAAAACAAGTTAATTCGCTTACAGGGACTAAACTTGACAAACTGCGAAAGTATGCCAACTTGAACTGTAACAAACATTCCGGAACATGACCATAAGTTAAACATACCATAAATATCCTTCACATAGCTTAGAAATAGGCTTTGAGGGGTTTGGTGTGCTAAAATACACTTTTGGGTCATTCAGGGACTAAAAGCGTCAAAAAGTGCACAAGTTTGCACTTTCGCGCATAACTTACGTTCTGAATACATCCGGACATCCAAAAATTTATGTAAGCACTAAAATATTTTATTTTAGTGTTTGGCTTGAGAAAAATCCATTCGTCATGCATTTTGGATCGTTTTTCGCGCTTATGCGCATTCCGTCGTAATTAAGCGAACATCGCGATCATACGACCAAACGAACCAACATCCGGCATATTTTTGAGCATGTTTCATGTCCACAATGTTTAGGCATCATTTTAGGGCCTTAAAGTTGGCTCTACTGGCCTTAGAAGTGTTGGAAATGGCTTAAACACGTAACAGGGACTGAAACTGTCATTTATCAAACTTGGTTCTGATCAGACATGGCCAGGCGGCCCGCGTAAGGTTTGTGTGTATCTTTACGCGGCCCGCGTCAGGCTCCCAGATCAGATATGATCAATTAGTCAGCAGATTTTAGCTGATTAACTCTCATCCACACACTCACACTTGCCCTTTCAGCTCATAAAAGGCCATTTTTAGTTACCACAACTTTCCAACAAGTGTACGCACGAGATTCGATCACGTTTTCCAAGAAATGATCTTAACGGTTCGGGAAAACTATAATTACCCCACCCCCATTTGCTTCAAACTCACAAGAATCTGATCTAAAAGACTCTAAGTTGGAACCATTGCTTTTCGAGTCCGAAAGTCAAACTTTGTTTGACTTTCTGCATTGACCAGTTTATGGTCAATGCGAAGTTCGTTTAAACTTTGCAACGTGATTGTAATCACGATGGTTATAGTCCCTTGTGACTATGCCTACTGATTACCACGTTATCTAGGCTCAGTGACGAGCCGTAGTTTCGGCCAAAATGCGCATTCTTGCGTATTTTGTAACCAAACTACTCTTAGGTATCAAAACCGGTTGTTTTGATACCAAACCTGTTTTCTAAACTTAGTTAAGCATGTTTTAACATGCTTAGCTCGTCACTTTTAGTTTAGTGCTTATATAGGGTCGTAAGTTAAGCGATCTAAACAATCGCTTATACTTTCGAACCCGGCCTGTTTGGTCGATCATTAGGATCCGACCAAGCACATTAGGTGACCATAATATATAGGGAATAACCTTCCAAGGTTATACCTTATGGTCGCTTCGTTTAAGTAGTTGTATGATAGGTAGTTTATATGCCTTAGGTAAATTACCAAAATACCCCTTTGATGCCAAAATTCATTATAAACATATGTGACATAACTTTTGACATCTAAACTGATTTGGCGACAATATTAGGCATGTTAAGGCATATTCTACTTGTCATAGGACTAGTTAGGCGGTTAGAACGCGTTTCACGCGAACGACGCGTTAAAGTAGCATAAGCTACCTAAACGGGTCGTAATGGGTCGTAAGCACTTAGGTTAGGTTTCATTTAGTATGTAGGCTTTGTTAAACCATATGACACGAGTTTCCATACTCGTTTGGTTTACGAACCCTCATTCTATCTTAATCCTCCGATTTAGGTCCGGTTAAATAACATAGTTACCTATATTAGGTACCGTTTGATTCGGTGATCTCTAGCATTGCTTGGTGGTTATCTTAGGACTTCTGAGCAATCTCAAGTGAGTACATAGTTCCCCTATTTTCCCCTTTTCAAACTGTTTTGGGGTGAAGCATGTGTACCTATCTGTTATTTTCATGATTTCAAAGTATAATTGATTATATATGTTATTACTTATCATTTGACAAACTAAATGACTATCTATGGTTTAAACATTGATTTCTCAAAGAACATAAAATAAATTGTTGAATTGTACTTATTTTATGTTCACCAGATCGGTTGTTAGTATGATATAGGCCTATAGGATTTGACACCCCATTCCTGTTGTCATGGAATGTCTGAAACCAATTTGTTTCTCCATCCAAATAGGGATTGCCTTTGTGGTATCCTTATAGTCTCAAAGGTGTATTTTGATGCACTAGGTCTGAATGAATTCTTAAATCACACTTTTAAAGTATAGTTTGATATACTCTCATGTGTGGTATTGTACAAAACCAACATATATTTTGTTAATCATCCAAAGCATATTTTGATATGTTATTTACAAAACCAAAACATAGTTTAATATGTTATTTACAAATCCAAAGTATACTTTTAATATGCTACTATAAGGTTATTCGTTTAACCTTACATTATTTTACAAAGCATAACTTCTGATTTATTCAAACACTTTGTTTTGTACATTTTTGCTTATGGTTTAAGTAGTCTCATTTTACTTACCATACATAACTTTTGCTTACACATTACATGGTTTACATTTAACTTGGGTTATACAAAAACATTTGACTATTGGTTTAAACATAGACATTACACATTGTTGGTTGGTTTAAGTGACTTAAGTAACGAGGCGTGTGTAATATGATACAAGCATGGTGGATACGCTGCTGGTACTTCCTATATATAAGTGGTTGTATGGTATTACATATCGTAGCGTTGTTTGAATCATTTCAGTTTAAGACAAATAACATTTTATACAAACAACATACTTTTCACAAGACATTGTTTTACAAACAACTTATCTTATACAAACTCATTTTTACTTGGTTATTCATTTAACCTTACATTACTCTTGTACGTATCATCCACTTTATCATCACGTTTCGAATGATTTATAAAACAAAACATTTTACAAGGATCATGACTGACTTTTGTTAAACAACATTTTCTGAACTTATAAGTCATGAATCCTATATTCACAAAACTATGTATCTCACAGGCATTTTTATGCTGACGTACCTATTTTTACACATGTTTCAGGTGCTGTTTTAAGGCGATTGTTGATACATGCTACATTTAGGATGGACTCGTGCCTTAGCGACTTTAAAACTTGGAAGATCATAGTTGTACTTATTTGATTGTATTAAAACAATGAGTTCATTTATTCAATAAAACGAAATTATTTATGCCATGGTTATGAAACAATAATTCTGTTACAACACTCCCCGACGTTTCTGCCACGTCTAGTCGCTTTACGTGGTCGGGGTGTGACAGATTTCCCAGAAAATTTTCTGTCATATGACGTTATCAGCACTAAGCAAAAACAAATTTTCAGAAGAAAAAAAAACTTTAAAAAAATAAAAACGCCAAACTACGATTTATGAATATGCTAATATGAGATATGAATAAGGATGATGATATGCATGAATTTGTTCTAATGATCAATGATGATTCTGATAATCTAACATGTTTTTCTGATGAAACACTAGAGTTTCTGATGATTTATCAGATGTTCTGATGATGTATCAAATTTTCTGATGATACATCAGATTTTCTGATAATTTATCAGATTTTCTGGTGTTCTATCAGATATATGATTTTTCTTTGATTATCACTAAAGCAATTTATCAAGCATTTTTCTGGTAATAAGGTTATCTGAAAGACCTTTATCACATAATTGACCACAACTTAGCAGATTGTACTTTAAGCTAGTTTTTCTATGGTCAAACATCCATACCTTATGCATCCATATCCCATGATCCTCCCTTTTACTCCATTTCCAAAATTTACCATTTTACCCAGCTTTGAAACAAAGTTGCTGAGTGAGCTCCTGTCCCCAGTCATGTGCTTGGAGCTTCCTGAGTAGCAGTACCAGATCTGCTGCACATGATGGTCCTGAAAAGGAAAGATTAGAGGGTTTTTGATACCCAGGCTTGCTTGGGTGTCACACCCCGACCACGTAGAACATACAAAACGTGGCGGAAACATCGGGGAGTGTTGTAACAGAATTAATTGTTTCAAATCCATGGCAATTGAAGTATCGTTTTATTGATTAAAGTGTTACAATGTCTTAACAAACAAGGAAATACAACATAATTAACTAGTCTTGCATCTTTTATTGTCACTAAAGCCCAAATCTGCCTATATGTATCTTGATCATCTTATGCAACAGTTCCTGAAAAACACATGTGAAAATAGGTACGTCAGCATAAAAATGCCTGTGAGATACATAGGTTTTGTGAAAAGAGGTTCCATGACTTATGTTTGAGAAAATGTTTAGTCATGAACCTTTTAGTTTGCTTTGTTTTGTAAATCATTTGAAAAACAATGAGTTCAGATGATATGTATAAATAAATGAATAATGTATGGTTAAATGAATAACCATAATAAAATGGATTTGTATAAGATAAGTTGTTGGTAAAACAATGTCTTGTGAAAAGTATGTTATTTGTATAAAATGTTATATGTATCAAACTGAAATGATTCAAATAACGCTACAATATGTAATACCATACAAACACTTATATATAGGAAGTACCAGCGGCGTATCCACCATGCTTGTATCATATTACACACGTATCGTTACTTAATCATTTAATCAAACCAAACCATCAAAGTAATGTTTAACAATAGTATAAATGTTTATGTATGGTCAAATACGGTTCACAGATACAAACGGTTCACAGATACAAACGGTTCACAGATACAAACGGTTCACAGATACAAACGGTTCACAGATATCAACGGATCACATAGTCGAATGATTACAACGGTTCACATAGTCAAATGTTTACAACGGTTCAATATGTAGTATAATGTGTTCATATGCTGGATAAGCATATGCAACAGAAAAGCAATGTAAAACAATGTACTAAGTATGCACAAAATAGACATACGTAGTATGAAATGTAATGTAGAACGATGTACTAAGTAATGCACACAATGGGCACACCTAGCATAAAATGTAATGAAATCATGTACTATAATGTACTAACGAACATAGTAGGTATATGATGTGAAAACAGGAAAGCATGAAAGTAACAAGTAGGCACATGTGTTCCACCCCAAAACAGTTTGGAAAACAGTAAAAGAGGGGTCTATGTACTCACCTGAGATTGCTCAGTAGTTCTGGAGTGACAACTAAACAATGCTAGAGATCGCGGATATCAAACGGCACCTAGTATAGCTAACTATGTTAATAAACCAGACCTAGATCGGAAGATTGGGTAGCATTAGGGTTTGTAAACCAAACGAGTGTAGAGACTCGTGTCATTTGGTTTAACAAAGCCTACATACTAAATGAAACTTAACCTGAGTGATTTCAACCCATTACGACCCGTTTAGGTAGCTTATGCTACTTTAACGCGTCGTTCGCGTGAAATGCGTTCGGACCGCCTAACTAGCCCTATGACAAGTGTTATATGCCTAAACATATTCCATAATCAGTTATGTGACAAAGGTTTAGGTTACATATGCTTAATTACCAATTATACATGAAAAGGGTATTCTGGTAATTTACCTAAGGCATATAAACTACCTATCATACAACTACTTAAACTATGCGACCATAGGGTATAACCTCGGAAGGTTATTCCCTACCTACTATGGTCACCTAATGTGTTTGGTCGGATCCTAATGATTGACCACACTGGGTCGGGTTCGAGGTATAAGCGATTTATTAGATCGCTTACCCTACGACCCTAGACAACGTGGTAATCAGTGGGCATAGTCCCAAGGGACTATGACCAACGTGATTACACTCACGTTGCGAAGTTCAAAAGAACTTCGCATTGACCATTACTGGTCAACGCTGAAAGTCAAACAAAGTTTGACTTTCGGACTCGAAAAGCAATAAAATAAGGAAAAGAACGAAAGAATACTTACGAAGGGTCCCCGAATGCTAATCCCGATCCAAGAACTCAGGTATGAAACAATGGTTTCAACTTAGAGCTCTCAAATCAGAATTCTAGTGCTTTAAAACAATGAAAGGCATGGGGTATATATAGTTTTCGGTGAACCATTGAGATCGTTTCATGGAAACCGTGATTCGATCACATCCGTACACTTGTTGAGAGGTTATGGAAGCCACATATGTTCCTTATCTTAATGACTAAGCAACTTAAAACATGTGGTTAAGGATCAATCAGCTGCAACTTGTGTTAGAAACACTTAATCTGGTCTGGTTATGCAGTCGCGTAGCGCGACGGGTAGGCCCTTAGGGCTCGCGCTACGCTACTGCCTCCCCTGAATCAGAAAGTTTCAAAATTGGCAGCAATGGTCCCTGCACGTGTTTAAGGCCTTTTTCGATGCGTTTGAACCCCGTTAACCTCATTTCAAGGCTCTAAAATGAAGTTAAAGTATAGGGAACTCAAAACATACTCAAAAATATGCCGGATGATGGTTCGTTTGGTCGTACGAACGCGATGTTCGCTTAATCACGACGGAATGCGCATAAGCGCGAAAAACGATCCAAATGACGCGAAGAATGGATTTTTCTTATGGCGAACACTAAAATATAATGTAGTCATGCTTACATAAATTTTTGGATGTCCAGATGTATTCAGAACGTAAGTTATGCGCGAAAATGCAAACTTGTGCACTTTTTGACACTTTTAGTCCCTGAATGACCCAAAAGTTTATTTTAGCACACCGAACCCCTCAAAGCCTATTTCTAAGCTATGTAAAGGATATTTATGGTATGTTTAACTTATGGTCATGTTCCGGAAGGTCTGTTACAGTTCAAATTGGCATACTTTCACAGTTTGTCAAATTTAGTCCCTGTAAGCGATTAAACTTTGATTTCACCACACCAAACCTTCCAAAACTTATATCTAAGTTATGTAAAGGTTATTTAAGGTATGTTAAGCCAATTTCACTATTCCGGAGTGTTCATTGCATTAAACTGGTTATATTTACGCATCAGTGCGTGTATAACCTTCCAGAAAGCGATTTAGAGCTTGAAATCGAACATGAGTTGATATGTGCAAAAGATACACATATTTATACAAGTCCAAAGTATGAAATACATTATTTCATTGGTTAGGAATTTGTTTGATGGTTGAAATGACACAGGTGTTACAGTCTCCCCTACTTTAGGAAATTTCGTCCCGAAATTAATTCGTAGGAGTCTATTTGTGACTTTGTGTCAGATAACCACCAGAGATATGTGAAGCATAATCCTGTCATTTCCTTAACGGACATTCTTCAGAATGAAAATGAACAAACGGAGTCATTTTCCTCAACGAATATTCTTCAGAAGCGGAAATGAAGGAATAAACAAATGGGGATTCATTTCCTTAACGGAAAATCTTCAGAAACGAAAATGACCAAACGGAGTCATTTTCAACGGTTGCTTCCTCAGAAACGGAAATGAAAATGATAGACAAACGGATATTCATTTCCTCAACGGATAATTCTTCACAAACGAAAATGAACAACAGAGTCATTTTCAACGGTTGCTTCCTCAGAAACGGAAATGAGAATGATAGACAAACGGATATTCATTTCCTCAACGGACAATTCTTCAGAAACGAAAATGAACAACAGAGTCATTTTCAACGGTTGCTTCCTCAGAAACGGAAATGAAAATGATAGACAAACGGATGTTCATTTCCTCAACGGACAATTCTTCAGAAACGAAAATGAACAACAGAGTCATTTTCAACGGTTGCTTCCTCAGAAACGGAAATGAAAATGATAGACAAACGGATGTTCATTTCCTCAACGGATAATCTTTAGAAACGGAAATGAACAACAGAGTCATTTTCAACGGTTGCTTCCTCAGAAACGGAAATGAAAATGATAGACAAACGGATGTTCATTTCCTCAACGGATAATCTTTAGAAACGAAAATGAACTAACGGAGTCATTTTCAACGGTTGTTTCCTCAGGTTCGGAAATGAAGGATTTAAACAACGGATATTCATTTCCTCAACGGATAATCTTCAGAAACGAAAATGAACTAACGGAGTCATTTTCATCGGTTGTTTCCTCAGGTTCGGAAATGAAGGATTTAAATAAACGGATATTCATTTCCCTCGACGGGTACTCTTCAGAACGAAAATGCACAAACGGAGTCATTTTCCTCAACGGGTATTCTTCAGAATTGGAAATGAAGGATAAACGGATATTCATTTCCTCAACGGATATTCTTCAGAAGTGAAAAATGAATAGCTAGTTCATTTTTCCTCAACGGATACTTCATCAGAATTGGAAATGAATAGGGTTAACTTCTAGGTACATGACAAAGCTCGCTGTGGTTTCTGTGCACTAAATTCCATAATTATGTATGCATCCATAATTATGTAATTCCTTGTACAGTCCGCACAGTTTGGCTTGTAATGTTCATAAGCACATAAACACATAGTTGTTTAATTGTTATTATCTTGTTATCGATTGCTATTAACTTGGCACCTCGTACTTCGTTTCTCTTGGAAGGAATGGGTACTTAGGATTTTCGTGAAAAACGCAAGAGATCAAACAACGGAAGAAATTTGGAAGTAGTCTGTTCTTCAAGGAATGCGGTTCCTTGATTGTCGGCATTGTAGGGGATATGTTGTTTATACATACAATCACATAAATACATTGCAATGTAAATAAAAGATTTATTTATAAACAAATGATAACAACAACTGTTTCATGGATCGTGACAACAAAAGAAAATAATACATGGGACGTAATTATTTCTAAATGATGTTGTCTTCTGGTTGATCATATGCTCATCCCTGCGCTGGATTTGCATTAGCAAGCCTTGGGCAATTCCTACGAAAATGGCCCATCTCGCCACAGTTGTAGCAAGATCCCGGTGGAAAACGAGCTTTAGCAGGATTGTTGCCAGCTTGATTTGGTGCAGCTGCGGTTGGGCAAACCCTAGCTGTATGACCTATAAGTCCGCAAACTTGGCATGTGCGGCACTTCACCCCAGCATGATGATGTAGGCCACATTGGTTGCACAAGGGTGCAGTTCCGTTGTAGGGTTTCCTGGCAGGGGGTTGAGCTGGTTGGTTGAGGACGGCTTGATCATTGTGAGCGACCACAGCGTAGTTCTGAGAAGCCTTTCGCTTCTTTGACCTCTTAGGGGATCCAGTCTGTTCATCCATGATCTTTGATTCCTCGATTGGTTTCGATTCTTCGACCGGCTTCTTGTCACCTTTTCGGAAAAGTTTACCTTTCCTGATCTTTGATTCAGTCAAGGTTGCAGATAGCTCAATGGCCTGTCTAACTGTAGTAGGGTTGCTACCAGTCAAAATGTCTTGTATTGAATCAGGGAGGCCATCAATGTACTTTTCGATTGCCTTATCCAAAGGCGTGACCATGTTTGGGCATAACAGACTTAACTCTTCATAACGGTCCGTGTAGGCTCGATGCTCACCGCTGTCTTGCTCAAGGTTGTCGAATTCCCTTTCCAAGGCCCTGATCTCATGACAAGGACATAATTCCTTCATCATAAGGGCTCTAAGTTCAGCCCATGTCTGTGCTAAAGCAACTTCTGCACCACGATCTCTCATAACCCTGTTCCACCACGTAAGGGCTCTCTTCTGGAACACACTCGAAGCAAACTCGACCTTGCGATTGTCAGGACACTGCACATGGCGGAAAGTATTCTCAATGCTCTCGAACCATTGAAGAAGCCCAGTCGCTCCCTCAGAACCGCTAAACTTGAGTGGTTTCGCCGAGTTAAAACTCTTGAAATTGCATGGACCATTGTTGTTGTTGTTGGCTTGATTCCATTGAGCAAAGAGGTTTGGGAATTGAGCAGCCATTTGTTGTGCAATGATTTCTGCCAGTTCGGCAGTCGCTATCTGGTTTTCGCGTCGAGGAGGCATTCTAAAAGAGGAAACATGAAAGGAAACGAGTGAGAGAATTAGACGAAAAGAATGAGATGAAACAAATCTGATGAAAGCAAGGATATTGGTCATTTGTTTGTTACTACAAAGCAACAAACGACCCTGGTGATTAATCAAAGTAAATAGGTCAAAAATAATGTATCGCGAAGACATGCTCGCCTATAAGTGAACACTCATCCCAAGAATTCCCAGGTAAGCACAACTGGTCCCGCGTCTGATGAGATGTATACGAAGTGCTTGCCTAGACAGAAAACCCAGAATACAGGCATTCACCCTTCCAGTTTGCACGTGTTCACATTATTAAAAACCCAAAACCTTGACGAGATTTTTGAAAACTCAAAGGGGTTCAAAACCTTATAACAGAGGGTTCAAAACCTAGTAATTAATCATCCTAGAACAGATGATTAGTTTTCAAAGCGGTTTTGAAATTTGTGTTCTTGTTGTGGTAGTCGCCTAAGGATAGGTGACGGTATTGTTTTATGACTAAACGCAAGTAAACTCGCGTTAGGGTCCTAAGAAGGTTATAGACTAGGTCAAAGCATTACTAATTACTAATAACCTAATTCCCTATAACCATTGGCTCTGATACCATCTTTTCTGTCACACCCCGACCACGTAGAACATACAAAACGTGGCGGAAACATCGGGGAGTGTTGTAACAGAATTAATTGTTTCAAATCCATGGCAATTGAAGTATCGTTTTATTGATTAAAGTTTTACAATGTCTTAACAAACAAGGAAATACAACATAATTAACTAGTCTTGCATCTTTTATTGTCACTAAAGCCCAAATCTGCCTATATGTATCTTGATCATCTTATGCAACAGTTCCTGAAAAACACATGTGAAAATAGGTACGTCAGCATAAAAATGCCTGTGAGATACATAGGTTTTGTGAAAAGAGGTTCCATGACTTATGTTTGAGAAAATGTTTAGTCATGAACCTTTTAGTTTGCTTTGTTTTGTAAATCATTTGAAAAACAATGAGTTCAGATGATATGTATAAATAAATGAATAATGTATGGTTAAATGAATAACCATAGTAAAATGGATTTGTATAAGATAAGTTGTTGGTAAAACAATGTCTTGTGAAAAGTATGTTATTTGTATAAAATGTTATATGTATCAAACTGAAATGATTCAAATAACGCTACAATATGTAATACCATACAAACACTTATATATAGGAAGTACCAGCGGCGTATCCACCATGCTTGTATCATATTACACACGTATCGTTACTTAATCATTTAATCAAACCAAACCACCAAAGTAATGTTTAACAATAGTAGAAATGTTTATGTATGGTCAAATACGGTTCACAGATACAAACGGTTCACAGATACAAACGGTTCACAGATATCAACGGATCACATAGTCGAATGATTACAACGGTTCACATAGTCAAATGTTTACAACGGTTCAATATGTAGTATAATGTGTTCATATGCTGGATAAGCATATGCAACAGAAAAGCAATGTAAAACAATGTACTAAGTATGCACAAAATAGACATACGTAGTATGAAATGTAATGTAGAACGATGTACTAAGTAATGCACACAATGGGCACACCTAGCATAAAATGTAATGAAATCATGTACTATAATGTACTAACGAACATAGTAGGTATATGATGTGAAAACAGGAAAGCATGAAAGTAACAAGTAGGCACATGTGTTCCACCCCAAAACAGTTTGGAAAACAGTAAAAGAGGGGTCTATGTACTCACCTGAGATTGCTCAGTAGTTCTGGAGTGACAACTAAACAATGCTAGAGATCGCTGATATCAAACGGCACCTAGTATAGGTAACTATGTTAATAAACCGGACCTAGATCGGAAGATTGGGTAGCATTAGGGTTTGTAAACCAAACGAGTGTAGAGACTCGTGTCATTTGGTTTAACAAAGCCTACATACTAAATGAAACTTAACCTGAGTGATTTCAACCCATTACGACCCGTTTAGGTAGCTTATGCTACTTTAACGCGTCGTTCGCGTGAAATGCGTTCGGACCGCCTAACTAGCCCTATGACAAGTGTTATATGCCTAAACATATTCCATAATCAGTTATGTGACAAAGGTTTAGGTTACATATGCTTAATTACCAATTATACATGAAAAGGGTATTCTGGTAATTTACCTAAGGCATATAAACTACCTATCATACAACTACTTAAACGATGCGACCATAGGGTATAACCTCGGAAGGTTATTCCCTACCTACTATGGTCACCTAATGTGTTTGGTCGGATCCTAATGATCGACCAAACTGGGTCGGGTTCGAGGTATAAGCGATTTATTAGATCGCTTACCCTACGACCCTAGACAACGTGGTAATCAGTGGGCATAGTCCCAAGGGACTATGACCAACGTGATTACACTCACGTTGCGAAGTTCAAAAGAACTTCGCATTGACCATTACTGGTCAACGCTGAAAGTCAAACAAAGTTTGACTTTCGGACTCGAAAAGCAATAAAATAAGGAAAAGAACGAAAGAATACTTACGAAGGGTCCTCGAATGCTAATCCCGATCCAAGAACTCAGGTATGAAACAATGGTTTCAACTTAGAGCTCTCAAATCAGAATTCTAGTGCTTTAAAACAATGAAAGGCATGGGGTATATATAGTTTTCGGTGAACCGTTGAGATCGTTTCATGGAAACCGTGATTCGATCACATCCGTACACTTGTTGAGAGGTTATGGAAGCCACATATGTTCCTTATCTTAATGACTAAGCAACTTAAAACATGTGGTTAAGGATCAATCAGCTGCAACTTGTGTTAGAAACACTTAATCTGGTCTGGTTATGCAGTCGCGTAGCGCGACGGGTAGGCCCTTAGGGCTCGCGCTACGCTACTGCCTCCCCTGAATCAGAAAGTTTCAAAATTGGCAGCAATGGTCCCTGCACGTGTTTAAGGCCTTTTTCGATGCGTTTGAACCCCGTTAACCTCATTTCAAGGCTCTAAAATGAAGTTAAAGTATAGGGAACTCAAAACATACTCAAAAATATGCCGGATGATGGTTCGTTTGGTCGTACGAACGCGATGTTCGCTTAATCACGACGGAATGCGCATAAGCGCGAAAAACGATCCAAATGACGCGAAGAATGGATTTTTCTTATGGCGAACACTAAAATATAATGTAGTCATGCTTACATAAATTTTTGGATGTCCAGATGTATTCAGAACGTAAGTTATGCGCGAAAATGCAAACTTGTGCACTTTTTGACACTTTTAGTCCCTGAATGACCCAAAAGTTTATTTTAGCACACCGAACCCCTCAAAGCCTATTTCTAAGCTATGTAAAGGATATTTATGGTATGTTTAACTTATGGTCATGTTCCGGAAGGTCTGTTACAGTTCAAATTGGCATACTTTCGCAGTTTGTCAAATTTAGTCCCTGTAAGCGATTAAACTTTGATTTCACCACACCAAACCTTCCAAAACTTATATCTAAGTTATGTAAAGGTTATTTAAGGTATGTTAAGCCTATTTCACTATTCCGGAGTGTTCGTTGCATTAAACTGGTTATATTTACGCATCAGTGCGTGTATAACCTTCCAGAAAGCGATTTAGAGCTTGAAATCGAACATGAGTTGATATGTGCAAAAGATACACATATTTATACAAGTCCAAAGTATGAAATACATTATTTCATTGGTTAGGAATTTGTTTGATGGTTGAAATGACACAGGTGTTACATTGGGTACTCTTTCTGATGAGATTCTAATCAGATTATTTTTTCTTGATGGCCTTTCATCAGAATATCTGTTATATGCTGAGCCATAAACAGATTTTTCATTTTTCTTTTGAAGATGGTGTTGAACAAGCTTCAGTATGTCAACATACATACAAGATTCTTTATAAGAATTTTCTGATATTCTTTCTTGTGATGGAATGAGTGGATAATTTTGAAAAGATGAATGAACTGCTTCTAGAGTATTTAAAGATTTTTTATTGCATTCAATTATTTTTGCTTTGAAGTTGGGTTTTTCAAAAGAGTATTCAGAACAGGTTGATTTGCATGATTCAGAATCAGATTCTGATAAAATTTATTAGAAATCTGATGGGTTGCTTTTACAAAGACAGTGGGTTTGCTATTTCTTGTTTTTGCATATCTCAAACCCTCTCCTTTGTTCTTTGGTGTGGACTCAATGAAGTTTATGAATTCTTTAGCTTGTTGAAAATCTTTTACATTAATTTCTTTATCATTGATTTTCTTTTAAAGATCTTTTCTTTCATTTTCATAGAACTCAATTTTAGCTCTGTGATCTAAACTTTCTTCTATGAGTAATTGGTTTTCAAGTATGATTTTATTCATGGTCCTTTGCAACTCATCAGATTTTTTACTATCTGATTGCTGCTTTTCTTGCATATTTAGAAAATCTAACAAGAGCTTGTTTAGCTTGTGATCACGATCAAGATTGTCTAAATTTACCTTTTGTCCTGAGGTTTCTGGTAGTTCATCAAGAAGTGCCATGAGGCAGAAATTTTCCATTTCTTCTTCTTCATCATCAGAAGAATCATCAGATAGCCATGTATCTGTTCCTGCAATTAAACTGACTTGCTGCTGCTTCTTAGCTTCTTCCAGTTTCTTCTCATATTAGGCAATATCTTTCAGTTTCTTGATCTTGCATTCTGATGCATAGTAACCTTTCTGCTTGCACTTGTAACACACAACTTCAGCCTTTCCTTTATCCTTAGATCTACCTTCTTCCATAGATCTAACATCCATCCTCCCTTTGTCACTTCTCTGGTATCTTTGGCCTCATCCCCTAAACCTCTACTCAAATGTTTTGGTGAGCAGTGCTATTGCTTCAGCAAAAGCTGAAAAATCTGAAGATGTATCAGATATTTCTAGATTTTGACTGTTCGATAGTTGTGGATCATTGGTGGGTGGTGTTCTTTGTGAGTTTGAGATAAGATCTAAAGATCCCCCTCTTTGAATGGATTCTTCAAATATTTCTTCCTCTCTGGGGACCAAGATGCTGTATAAGTCATGAAGACTCATATTTCCTAGTTCTAAGGTTGAGGACAAAGTCATGGTTAGACTTCTCCATTCTCTAGGTAATGCATCTACAAATTCTTTGTTTCTTTCATCATTTGATTTTGTTATTCCAAATTTCTTTAGCTCATTCAAAAGTTTTGTAAATCTTTGATATGTTTCATTTAACCTTTCATTAGGTAAACTGTTGAACCTCTCATATGAGTAAACATTGTTTGTTCTCTTATTTCTCTTCATCCTTTCTCCTCCTTCACAAAGATTTTCCAACTGATCCCATATTTCCTTAGCTGATACACATGCATCAACTTGTGAAAATATGTCATTGGGGATAGCCATTACTAAAAGTGACTTTGCCCTTTCATCCCCAGCCACCTTTTCCTTGTCTTCCGCGCACCAGTTTAATTCACTTTTGGGAGCTCGGGAGGCAGGGATTGCAGGTAATTGGTCAGTTGCTGGAATAGCTGGTATTTCAGTCATTGGTATATGTGGACCCCTTTCAATGGATTGAAACAGAGATTAGTCATGACCATTAAGGAAATTGACCATCCTGATTTTCCATTGGGGGTATTCCTCTCTGACCAGAGTCGGAGGCTTAGACATAGAACCAATGTTAAAAGTATTATTCCATGATTGAAAGCTGGCCATATTAAGAGAAAAGAAGATGAGCGATTGATCGTTTGAAAATGATTTATTCAATCTGCTCTGATACCAATTGTTGGTCCCAGTATGGAGTTAAAAACTTCTTTTCACGTAATATGGCAAGTGATTTCAGTAGATGTAAAAATTGTGCGGAAATGGAAATCAGACTTTCAAGAAACAAGGCCTACAGAATTATCAAGTTTATATCACTTTGAAACAAAATGGTTTACAAGGTGATTGTAAGATTATTATCTAATATAAATGAATACTTGAGTTCTGCGGGTGAGAGGGCAATGGAGTTTGTAGTATGTATTGAATGCTAAGCTTAACTCATTGTCTTCTGCTTGGTGAGCCTTCTATTTATAGAAGGCTGGATAGACGAATAAACATTTGTTTATTCATATAAAAGTCCTGCAAAAAGTAACAATTTGACATATTCATTGAATCCAACATTCAAGTAGCCTTTGTCATCATGAGATCCAATAATGTCAACTTGCTTCGGTTAGTGTGGCAGGATAGAGCTGGTTTTTAGATAAGTGGGGTATTCATCAGAATTTCTGATAAACCACTTCATCAGAAATTCTGGTGAACAAATCATCAGAAAATCTGATGATCAGAATCGTCAGAAACTGATGATATTTCATCAGAAATATCATCAGATCCATCAGAAATGACCTTCTCTGATAATCTTCTTTAGCTCTTGATCAACTTGTGATTCTTTGAAGTAGATGTTGTTCATTTCTGTTGTCCTATCCGATCTTTTTCTTCTTGTTGTAATCTTCAGGACTGTTGTCTTCTTCATAGATCAACTTGAATCTAATTTTCTTCAATACTTACAAATAAATTTTCCTAACAATAGTAACCCAAGGAATTAGAGATGCTATGCCATATATCATCCAAAACGTTAGAGAAGCGGAAAATAATAGTAGAAGTAATAGTGGAAGTAAGCGATCACTTACTGAACCCAGTCACAGCGTGAACAATGGACCATTACCTCAATTTCCTATTCCAAAAAGAAGAAGAACCATATCTTATGGTTGTTCTTACAAAGAATTCTGGTCCTGCAGACCTACGCTGGATAGAAAAGACTGAAGCAGTCTTAAAAATAAGCAAGTGTGTAGAGGAAGACAAAATTATGTTTTCTTCCAATCTATTTAAGAATGCTGCTTTAGAATTGTGGAACACTATTCTCCAGTCTAGGGGAAGTGACAGAACCTATAATAAGGAATGGACTGAGTTCAAGACTATGGTTGAAAGGAAGTTCTATCCACCCAATGAAAAAGAACAGATTACTAATAAGTTCTTAAAACAAGAATGATTGGAGTAGACTGTAAGGGTTACACTACTATATTCTTCGAATATGCTAGAATAGTGCCAACCCTAGCTTCACCAGAACCAGTATTAGTCTTCCGTTACATCTGGAGATTAATCAGTGAGATTAGACATGTAGTCAAGGCAGCTAGGTCACCAACCATAGAAGAAGTTGTAGAGTTGGCAAATACCTTGACCGATGAATTCGTACGTACACAAGAAGAAAACCAGAGAAAGAACCTAGTGCAGAAACTTACCCAGGAATTTCGCTATGGAAATTCCAACCGTGGGAAGAATGTAGGTTCTACTTCTGCACCTTATTGTAAGGCTTGCAAAAAAGAAGCATTCAGGAAGATGCTCCACCTACTGCAATTTCTGCAAGATACCAGGACACAAAGAAGAAGATTGTAGGAAGAAACCCAGTAACGGAGAGTGCTTCAATTGTGGAGAAAAGGGACATATCAAGCCAAACAGTCTGAAACTAGCTCTAGCCATGAACAACAAGACTACTAAGAATGCTAGGGCATTTGTTCTGACAGCCAAAGAGGCAAAGATGATTCTGGATCTGATTGTCGGTACGTTTTTAGTTAATGATGTTTTTGCTAAAGTATTATTTGACTCTGGTGCAAACCAAAGTTTTTTTAATACTTCATTTTGAAAAATTCTCAATCAACCATTAACTAAACTCCAATAAGA
Organism: Helianthus tuberosus; assembly: GCA_030545235.1. Lineage (NCBI taxonomy): Eukaryota > Viridiplantae > Streptophyta > Magnoliopsida > Asterales > Asteraceae > Helianthus > Helianthus tuberosus. Next base: position 4,615 of record JARYGA010027619.1, on the reverse strand, counting down.
ATGTCTAGTAGAGACAGCAAATGGAGAAACCATTAAGATTTCTGAAATCTTGCAGGGAGCAAGAATAAAAATTTTAAACCAAGATTTTATTGCTAATCTTTACCCAATGAATCTGGTTGGATTTGATATTGTGTTAGGAATGGATTGGTTAGTAGCCAATAAAGCCAGTATTCTATGTGATCAAAAGTCAATCCAAATAAGTTCCCCAAAGGGTGAAAAGATCACAATTAAAGGAAATAAGCCTTCCAGATCCGCAAAATTCATCTCTGTGATGAAAACTGCAAGTTGTGCAAGGAAAGGATCACTAGGGTATATGATTTCCATCATCATTAACACTAAAGGAAAAGAATTGAAAGATATTCCCGTAGTATCTCAATTCTCAGATGTATTTTCAGAAGAATTACCAGGACTACCTGTTGGTGCATATTTTTGACAACAGCTTAGATTTGGTCTTTGGATATCTTGTAATTAGTTAAACGATAAACGGTTAGCGGGTTTAGCTTTGTATTAGTTGAATAATAGAGTTTGGGCTAAACAAAACCCAGTTGGCTTTAAGGGTGGACGAATTGGGCTTTGCCTATGTAGGAAACCTTAGCCCAAGTAGCAACCTTGTGTTACATAAACAAGGCTTTGCTTTAGGGTTTAGGTTAATCAGCCAAAACAGATTTTAGAGAGAATTCGTGAGAGTGCTTAGGGCTTGGATGAATTTGGAGTTGGTTAGTGTTTTGATTGATTATAATTCTTGTAATCGATAATCAATAGAAACCCGGTTTGAAAGTGATTTTTGTTTCTACTCATTCTGCTATATTCTGATCAAGAGGATTCCACACTCTTGATTAGATTGACAATTCTGTGAAAGATCCATACATCAAGGGGACCTACAATTGGTATCAGAGCATTAGGCTCTTGAAGGCTCGGTTCAAAATTGTGCTTGGCAGAAACGGGGAGATTTTCGAAATTTTTGCAATTAGGGTTTCGAAACTTTGGCTGTTTTTGATAAAAAAATTTGAAATTTTTGGCTGTTTGATCTTCTGCATTGTTTGTTTGGTATTCTGCAGGTTTTAGGATTCAAGTCTGGTTGATTGTTTTGAAGAATTTTGGCTGAAAGACTTGAAGATTAGAAGACTGTTCTTCGTGTTTTTCTATCAGTTCTTCACACTTTTCGAAAATTTTGAGCTGATTAGTTTGTTTGATTTTGCAAATTTGTGTTGGAGAAACTTTAGAATTTCGAACAGATTAAGTTTTCAAAGTTACTGGGCGATTTTAACAAATTCGCAGACTGATCAGCGAATTTGAGACTTGATATCTTGGTGAACGGCGAAGTTAAATCCAAAGGCGACTTTGGTAACCGTGTAATTATCCATAGTGAAATTACTACGGTTTTTGGCGACTTTACTGGTCGTCGTAATAGCGAAAACAGACAGCAAATTTGAAATGCGATCTTGTGAACTTGACCAGCGTAGTTAACTTAACTGACTAGCGAAATTAAAGTTGACTGGCTAGCGAAATTAACAGCAAATTTAAAAGGGTGGAACATTTTCTGGAAAGGGTAAGAAAAAATTCACGTTTTCGTAAATAGAAAGTGATCCGTAGCTCGTTTGACAAAACCGTCTGCACCGTCAAATTCCTTGGATTTTTAGGACAAAAAAAAACTCTGGAAAATCCCGAATTCGGTTTTCGATATTATATCGCATTGGATTCGTCTTTTCGAGACGATTCTAACGGTGTAATTTGGTAACCACTGTTTTCGGAGATATTTTGTACGGTTTTATCAGTCTGCAACGTTAAAATGTCAAACATGTCTACTTTGAATGAGCTGTTGAAAATGGAGCATGAGGTTGGCACTACCAACAAACCACCTAAGATGATGAAGGTGGAGAATTATTTGACATGGAAGGATCGTTTCCAATCCTTCATTAAATATCAGGACACACGCATGTGGATATGCATTGAAGATGGGTACACAAATCCGAAACACATGACTTTGAGGGCAGACCACGTAGAACTGCCTATGTGAACATGGAAGATGCTGATGAAAAGATGTATGAGGCTGAAAAGAGAGCCTTGGCTGCAATAAAGATGTCCTTACCTGATAGCATCAAACATACCTTCAAGAAGTACACTAATTCAAAGGATATGTGGGATGCATTAGAGAAAAGATATGCGGGAAATGAAGATGTTAAGAAAAACAAGGTTGATCTGCTGAAGAAGCAGTTCGCTGTTTTCAAGTACATGAAACACGAGTCACTTGAGGACATCATCACTCGTTACTACCATCTGATGTCGGAAATGGATAATTATGAGATAGAGTGCTATACTGACGTTGAAAAGAATGACAAGCTGCTCGATGCCTTACCTACTACATGGGATATCTACACTCTCGTGATCAAGGGAGAAGCAGATTATGAGACAAAAGAGCTTAAAGAAGTGGTAGGAAAGATGAGAGCTTATGAGCTCAGTATGAAGAAGAAAGACACTGGATATGATCAGGTTCAAGATCCAGCAATTTACAATGGGCTTACATCTTCTTCATCTCACAACGCTTCTAGCGACTCTGCTACTGCGTTTCTTTCGTGTGAGAACGAGCAGGTAACAGTGAATGAAGATGGTGATGTGTGTTTTGTAGATACTTTAGGAGGATCAACAGGAGCTAAGAGAACATCAGCTTCTAAGCAGGGTAGTGGTGTTAAGTCGATGCCTATGAGTGTTAAGTCTGCAGAAGATCATCTTGCTCTACTTGCTTCATTTGTTGCTTCTTATGAGAACTACATTTAGGGGAAGATATATGATCCTGCCACTTTAGATGAAGATTACGATCAGATTGACCCTGATGATCTTGAAGATATGGATTTGCAATGGCAAATGGCGATGATTACTAGACGAGTGAAGAGATTTATGAACCGAACAGGAAGGAAGTTTATAGGAAAGACTGTTGGTTTCGATAAGACCAAAGTGAGATGCTTCAACTGTCAAAGTTATGGGCATTTTGCTAGGGAATGTCAAAAACAAAAGAAGGAGACTTCGAGTCAGAGTTCAAACAATAGGAATGCATCAAACAACTCTAACTCGAGAGCATTGATCTCTACTGCTAGAGAAGGTTCATATAACTGGAGTGTTCACTTGGAAAATGATGACAATGTCACTCAGGCATTCATGGCAGAGATAAAGCCAGTTGATGATGGTGAAGCTACAATAGATGATGCTGAAGTTGAGAAGAAAAGTGAAGCTGAGGTAGACAAGGCTGATCAAACAACAGATGCTGAAGAAGAAAAGCAAAAGTCTGACCATGAAAAGGAAGCTGAAGAAAAGGAAGCTAAATACAAAAGAATGGAAGCTCAACTTGCAGCTTTAATGGCCAACCTTGATAAACAAACAGGAGAAGTAAAGTCTAATTCTGTGTGTTTAAAATGTCGTTAATTACAGGGTGAGGTTGACAGGTTGTCCACTCAAAACCAAAGTTTGGTAAGCGAGATGTCTAACATTAAAGAAGCAAACTTTATTGCTAAAAGAAATGAATCCTCATACTTGAAGAAGATAAAAGGTTATGAAAGTAAAATTGACTCTTTAACCTGCAAACTAAACGAAAAACTTCAAGTCTTAGACTTAGCTCATGAAATGATGGCTGAGAAAACAAAAGAGATTTCTGAAAAATGCAAAGAGTTGTCAGATGCACAACTCAAAATTGTTGAACTTGAAAAGAAATTAGGTCAATTCAGGGACTCTACTTTTTGTTATGAAACATATGATGGGTGGGTTGAAGAAGAGTAATGACAAAACCAGTGTGGGATTCCATGGTTTCAATGAAGTTCCACCTCCTGTTAGTCATGACTATTCTTTCTTGCCTGATGAAGATGAGCTCATGGACTTTGGGTCAACATCACCAAGTAGTTCCACGTCAAGTCAAGGAAATGTGTTTGAGAGTGTTGATGCTGAGAAGGATAATAACAGCAAACCTGTTTTGAAAAAAGAAAACATCACATCCTAAGAATAACAATCCAACTTTTGTTAAAAGGGTTAATTTTGTTCAAGGAAGTGACATGAAAGATGAAACAGCTGTTATTGAAAACGAATCTAATGTAGAGTTTGCTAAAAATAAGAACAAAGAAAATTCTGAAACTAAGCAAACTGAACCAAATCCTTCTAAGGCATCATCATCAAAACCTTAATCTATTTCAAAGGCTTCAGAGAAGAAGTCTTCGAAAAAGAGATCGTGCTTCAAATGTCACAACAAGGGACATGTAGCTAGCTGTTGTCCTAACAAAAAGAATGAAGCACAAATTAGTGAGAAACAGATGGGGAAATCACCAGAGAAGAAAGGTGATAGTGAGGAGAAAGGCTCAAATTCTCCAAAGAAATCTGCTCCGAAGCAACCAGAGAATGTTGCTGTTGGTGTAGATAAGGCTGGAAGTGGAACTCCACAAGTTCCACGTTTTCAAAGAAATCAACCAAGATTTCAGCCCAAATCTCCACCAGGCAGATATGAGAGACCTAGAAGCAGTTCACCAAGAATGAACAATTATAATTCAAATAATTTCAGGAGTCAAGGTCAATATCAAAATCGATACCAAAATAATGGTGGTCGAACTTTTTATAACAATGGCTTTAGAAATTACAA